>NIUQ01001270.1:0-32908 GCA_002796945.1 Plectus sambesii | reverse complement strand
TGGCATATATTACAATGTGTCCTACGTGATATTTTGAGTCGATGATTATCCTTGCGCGGTCGGGAGTGGGCAGGCGGGATTGAGCGCGGCGGAGCGTTGGCCTCTCGAAGGTGTGCGTCGCGGGCGGCGTCGGCGGTGGCGGCGCCGATGTTCGTAGCGCGGCCTCCTCCTTCACCTCATCGCCGTTCAACTTGGCGCTCGGCACGCGCATCTCGCACTTCATTCCTATGCCTCTATCACTGCCGCTACTCTCGTTCGTAGTTTCTTGCGTCAGCTCTTCTTACTTTCACAAATTTGCACTATTTTTCGCTTTCGCTTCTCACTCTTCTCCTCCCACAATTTTTAGTCGACTGCCGCTGTGATCGTACACCACAGCTGCACTTTTGCTCATAGTGTAGGTAAAGATTGAGATTTTAATTAGGGTATATGGTTTAGCAGTGTTAAATTTTAGCAGAACACTGTATTAGTAAATCCTTAACCTGGACAAGTCTTCTTCTCAACAACATAACTGTGGTGTGTACTTGATATAATGAAGAAATTTCTCCTTATATAGCCTTTTTGATCTATAGCGTACCAGGGAAGATCTGTTTGAACTGAAGTATCAAAGTTCAAAACTGCGAAATCTGACATACTCGTGATTATCAGGCTTTTCCGACTTCTTTGTTTGTCTTAAAGCTGAGAATGAACCCGCGTTGATGAAAGAGAGTGCTGTTAGGGACTAGGAGACATATGCGTCTCATGTTCTATTAGCTCGTGGGAATAATTTTTACTTCATAAAAGAAGTCATTCATAGGTAGCTGTACGAAAATCATTTCAATTCAACTAGCATATGAGGGCTCGACGGTTTTAACCAAGTCTTTGTTTCATTCGAAGTAATTATGCGGGCTGATATAATTTTGAATAATTTTGAGACGGGCGCCTCTGGCCGTTCATAATTCAATTCAGTTGCGTGAACGTTTGCGATTGGATGGTAAAAGAGGAAGTTCTCCCTTTCTGAACGACCGCTCAGAGGGCACTCTGGGGCAACCGACAACCATCATCGTTTGACTGTTGCGCGCGCATGTCTGTGGTCCGTGTACGGCCCCGCGCCAGCGCAATCGAATTCCGGTTGCCGCCTTCTCCTTCTTCACGTCGCCTACGTGCGCCTTCCGAGCGAGTTGAACGTCTCGCCCCACTTCCCCACGTTCTATTCTGCCGCGCGCCCCACCGCGCGCCCTACCGCGCCCCTAACCACCGCGCGACCCTTCTCGAATTCTCTACGTGTCGCTCTATCGGTGACAGTCGGACCTCAGAGTCTCAGCCTAGACTAAAATTCTCGCTGTCGGAGGTATTCCCTCACGCTATCAATGGTATGGGTGCGGGTTTGGAGATTATATCCTCAGACGGGTTGCATGCTTCCATTTCGCGATGCGGTAAAGTAGACAATTACTAAGAACGATAATTAATTCTTGGTAACTTTGTGTATGGTACCGCACCGCAACGTGAAGCGTATATCCCGCCTAAGGCATCCTGATAGCTCTTTGACGCAAATCTTTGCAATCTTTCATACCGCCAGTGGGATAAGTGGAATTTACGCAAAACAGAACCGTACGTTTCACGACAGAGTGACGGCATACAGCCGCAGGATCCATGCCTATATCTGCCTCAAACTACCACTAGATAGTATTGCGCCATTGGCGAAGAGTCTATCATCAGGAACTCAGATTTAGTCGTGCGCAACCCGTGGTCCGTTGCGCGCGTGTGACTTATTCCGTCAGCGTTGTTTACTACCTAGCCGAAATAGGCGATTTCGCATCGCCGCCTCATTATTGAAAACTTTGCCATTTGCTTCATACAACATTAGTGCTTTCATTCTTTTTCAAACAGGCGTTTTGATTCGTACGCTGTTTCGTATTATGTACTTATTCTACTGCGCTTTAGCAGTTACAGTACGGCGTCGCAGCCGTTGACCGAGTAGAAAGTGAGGTGCGAGTTGAGTTATCGCGGTAATTCATCATTTGCTTGTCGAAAAATGCGCGAAAATAGCTCGAAAATTCTTCTGTGAGCGCATCGCTTCGTGAGCTAAATGAGAAAAGCGACGCGAACTTACGTTTTGTTTGTTTTCGAAATTTCAACATATTCGTTTCAGCTCTCTCAGCTAGCTTCATTTTTCCCCGCTCCTTCTCACGGACAAAATCAGAGGCGTCGCCAAGATGAATAAGTTCATCGTGGCGCTGGTCGTCGTGGTGGCCATGATGACGCCATGGGTTGCCGCCGATATCTTTACGGCTATGGCGGACATGGAGATGCTACTCGGTGCTGAGAAGGAGGTCACTGGTGTGATCGATGAGTACATCGAGAGTGAGATGCGTCGACTGGAGCGGCTCAAGCGGTAAGAATGTTCATATGCAATCATAGCATAATAATCTAGCTGAGATAAGCATCATTGTTCTTAATAGTTAACTCCAACAAAGTATTTTGGTGAGATAAAGCTTGCTTCCTCTTTTTCTTATAACATCGTCTTGGAAGCGACTGTTCTTAGCAAAGTTACTTCCTCTGTGGCAGTAGAAGATAAGTAAGAAGCCAACTTTATCATACTCATTTGCTGATGGAAAACTTTCGTAGTGCTGTGGGCATCAGTAAGCGCCTCACGTAATAAATTTGCGTATTTTCCTTTCCCCAATCAGTACATATCTCTAGTTTATTCAGTGCTTATCTTTAATGAGGACGCTGCAAAAATTTCTCATCTCTCTCCTTTACCAACCTTTGACCATATATCCATGGCTGAAACAATAGTCGCATCAGTCACTAGGCCAGGGTTCAAGTCCTTTTGACGATGGAAAATTTATTCATAAAACAGTCGCAAGTAAAGGTTCATCTGAGTTCAGTTACAGTTTTTCAGTTGTATGCGCAGTTTAAAATAATGGGAAGTGACACAAGGTCAGCGAAGGTCGTACAGTCACTCGTGACGTCATTTTCTTTTTTGTATTCTTTTTGTTGCGAGCGCTACTTTACAGCACTTTACAGCAGATGTAGGAGAAAATAAATGTAGGGAAATAGAGTTGGAGTTGGCGATTCAAGGGACCAAGTTAAACACTATGAGCAATTTTTTGAATTCTCATACATACTCATGTAACGGAACGACAGCATAACAAAACTTTTTAACGTTTAGAACTTGGACCATCCCCAAAACAATAAATATATTCAGTTTTCATGATATCTTTTTCAGCTTCTCCAAGGAGTACAACTCGCGCAACCAAGAGGCGATGGCTGAAGGCGCACACTTTGTTTCAAATCCAGTGAATGCATACTTGCTGATCAAGCGTCTGACTAGCGACTGGAGCTACGTCGAATCAATGATGAAGAACAATATGGCGGAGGAGTTCATCAGCAACATCACCAGTCGGCGCGAGATGAACCACGTCTGTATTCTATTTATTTCCTAGGTGTCCAGATTCACGTCTTTGAGACAGTTAGAGGTTCCATTGTCTGATAAGAAATAAGCCTGTATTCAGTGAGGCTCTGTGTCTAAAACCAGACGCTTTGATTAGCCACTTTTAAACAGTATTTGACAGTGTTACTGGTTGATCAGCCTTGCATTTTTAGCACCTTGCATATTAGAGTTGATAAGAATTATATAACGTCAAACAATTTTCATGCAACTACTAAAGCTGATATAATAATATCATTGATAAATCACGCTCATAATTTCTCCATCAGGAAGACGGACGCAAAGTGGGCCTTGCAACAACAATATGGTTTATGCGGAAACTTACCTAGTAGCTATACAAAATTGTCCTTCCTGCTTTATTTCGAAGCCATTTAATAGTAGCTTCGTAACGATTCGCGCGCGCAATCTACCATAGTATTCTCTTCAGCGTTCCTTCAATACGTTCGAACTTATGCAAAACTCGTAATACATGAACTCTTGATAATTCTATGCAGACTTTGACCGTTAGTCACTGAGCTCTTTCTTGCCGTTTACATACTGGCTTTGCGACACCAAATATATGTGTATTTCCAGGTCAAATATCCGAGCCAGGAAGATCTAACAGGAGCAGCGGTGGCGCTGTTGCGTCTGCAGGACACTTATCGACTCGACACTCATGATCTGGCGAATGGCATCATCATGGGTGAAAAAGTCGGAGAGGAGCTTACTGGTAATTTCTGAAATTTGTTGATAATTACTGTCAATTTTATGAATATTCCGCATTAACTGATGTTAATGAAAATCTTTGAAAGGTTATTTTCTTTGGACAGAAGCCTTTTCCGTCATTCCACGTATATTATCCCAAATACTTATTAATATGATAATCATTTTTTCTGCAGAGATCAGTTACTGTATTTATTTTACAAATTAAATTCGAAATTGAACTAAATTAGTCGCTGAAATCGAGCCTATAGCTCTATTATTGTAGATTTCTTCAGTTATAAATTTTCAGCGCACGATTGCTTTGAAGTCGGTCGGGCGGCGTACAATCAGGCCGACTACTACCACACACTCTTCTGGATGCAGGAGGCGTATAATCGCGCCGAGAATGAGAGCCCACCGACTGCTGCCATGACTGACATTCTGGAATATCTCAGCTTCTCTCTCTACCAGCAGGGCAACGTGAAGCGAGCTCTGGCTTTGACCAAGCGACTCGCTGCTCTTAGTAAGATCCGTTTTACTTGCAATATAAAGGTGCCCATCCAATTCTTTTCGTAAAATAGCTAATTTCTGCCAAATTTGCGAACATCGTCTAAGAAGCGGAGATGTTTTTTTCAATAAATTTCAATATTCTAAAGCGATAATTTCAAGAAATCGACTATTTGCATTGCACATGAATCGACTAGCGAACTAAAAAAATAGTTTATTCCCAAAATTTGCAATTTTTTGTAACAGCGCTGCTGATCGAGTAAAATATCAGAGTGGCTTGGCTGTTCAGCGCAATCCTTAACGTATTTGTAAGAACATGCGCGAACAGGAAAATATGTCCTCACTACGTTAGATCGTGGGGTGTTGATTGTCGAAAGAAGTAGCGTTCCAACTTGCCTACTTTGCAGGACCTCGGCGGGATGAAGTTATTGATTTTTCGTTAAAAGAGTAGCTCGGCGGAGAATAGGTCGCTGACTGTGACATGGGCTTATGAGTATCACAAAATCTCTTCAGATCCGAGTCATCCGCGCGCGGCGGGCAACGTCAAATGGTACGAAGATATGTTGCTCGAAGAGGGAATTCGCAAAGGCGATCATGGCGATCTCCCTCCCGTCGTTAACACCCGCCAAGATGACTCTGGCAATCTGCCCGAACGCGACGTTTACGAAGCGCTCTGTCGCGGCGAAGTCATTACGGTGCGTTGATATTGTAATTTCGCAATTTGTATGGCCGACAATTTTGGCGGGAATCTTGCTGATTGAAGGTTGCCATGGTATAAGTTCACCAGAGTGATTTTTTATCAAAAAGCAAGCGACATATACTGCTATGTTCAAATCTATCCTAAATCAGATTACGGATTAGTTACGGTCAATATAATAAAGCACAGGTTTAGTTTTAATACAGTGTTCTCTTGCCTGTAGAGTCCGAAAGAGCAGTCAAAACTGTACTGTTACTACAAGGCCGACCGACCCTACTTGCGTCTCGCCCCGATCAAGACGGAAATTCTGCGCCGCGNCTTGCGTCTCGCCCCGATCAAGACGGAAATTCTGCGCTTCCGTCCGCTAACCACCATCTTCCGCAATGTTGTCAGCGACTACGAAATGAGCGTAATAAAGGAACTAGCTACCCCCAAGGTATGCAAATATTGCTCCAATTTGATAGTGGCGCGAAGTTTGAATGAGTTTGCTTGTCTGTTTGAATGTGAGTTTTTGATTAGCATCGAGTCATTTTTATATTTCACCGATGCAAAAGTGATCTCAAGAGTGAAGCCTAAAAACGAAAAACGCGCGTGGCCTCCTACGAATATCGTAAAGGAATTGAAAAACTTACAGAAATGCGCTCCATAATCATTGGATCTTTTGTTGTGCAGCGCGTAACTTTACGATCAATATCTTGCATATTAATGCCCGGTTTGTTCAAATATTTCCTAGTCTTCTATCACACCAATCGCGTTAATTTTCAGTATAGAATATTAGGGCATTTCTAAATCGCCGTGTATGTGCCGCAATAAAGGTGGCGGCTTAGATATCTAATTTAGAAGCTTAAGTTTGATGAGCACTTTTTGAGTGAGCTGTCCTGTTTTGAGTGTAATTAAAAAGTGCTCAGTGGGAAAATTGGAGACCGACAGTAACAAGTTTAGGCTTAACACAATCGCTTGTGAATATGACTATTGTGCCAATTTTCGTCTCGTGCTTTGTGTCGTGTGATGATTGGGAGGTGGTGCTGTTCACTCTTGTTTCCTGGTGTGTTAATAGCTGATTTGCACAAGTGAACTATCGGTACCTTCCACAAATAGGATGAATAGGGTGATGCTAGCATACCCCCTCAAAAGTTAACTGAATTGGCGAAAAACGGGCCATTTTATTATTTTTATGATTTTCCGTCAATTTGTTAATCTTAATTTAGTATTCTGCATACACAGGATATTTTGCACCCACTGTAATGTAAATGCATGAATTTAGTTGAGCCGAGCGCTGGTTGAGCATCCAAGCGGCCGTCTAATGGCTGCAACGAATCGCATTGCGAAAAAGTAAACTGACTATCCACCTAATAGTTGTAGTCGTTTTGTGCCGTTTAGCTTGACTATAACTAATATTGCGCATACGCGTTCGAGTAATTGCCAATAGCTCTTGCTGTATTTGCAATTGCTTAATGTACTCAAAATTTTCTACCGAGTAAAGGATGCAGCAAAGAATATCGTTAATGATAGGTTCAGGTGCTATGGAAATTTTTCTATACTGAGAGGGAATAGGCAGCATTAGTGAGTGCAATTTCGTCGTTTAATATTTTTTATTGAGACCAAGCTTGATTTTGGGGTCAATTAATAAAAAATTTTGAGTTCTGCTCGTTCTGCTTTCATGCTTACAGCAAAACTTTAAGCAGTGGCTATTAACTATTCATTCTGTATCCTGTTTCATAAACTATTGTAATTTCAATTAAAAACTTTCATATGATACTTGCAAGCAGTAACAAAGAACTATTTTAATGAATTTAATAATTCTTTATGGTTTTCAAATAACGGCTAATTGCAATATGTTTAAGAAAGAGGCTGCAGGAGCGCTTAAACAAATTTTCCTAAAAAACAGGTCAGATCTGCAATCGTTATTGCCATTTCATCTTCGATCGGATCGGTTTTTAAAAGAAAATTTTTATTGTGCGCGTATGCTAATGCAAAGTTCTTTGACGGATAGAAGTTTTGTCGTAGAGCCAATGCCTCGGCTTTGCAGCTTCTTCGGGCTACTGTTCAAAACGCGGTAACAGGAGAAAACGAGCCAGCCGCTTATCGAATTAGTAAAAGGTGCTTTTTAAAGCATGAAAGCAATGCTACTTGGAATATTGAACCATTTCTATAGGATACAGATGGATTTTATTTTTTCAACACTATTTCACTAAATGAATTTTTAATTTGTCAGTGAATGAAATGATGTCAAGTACATTGTTGATTATATGGCTGAATTCGTCTGCAATCCTGCAGTTGTTCAGTATTCCAAGGTGTTACGATTTTTCGTGACGGATGCACACTTAGCTGTAGGCGTTTTGAGACACTTGCCTGATCTTTATGCAATGGTGGTGTTTATGTGGTTTGGTGTGTGGCCAACTTGACGGATTGGCTTATATTGATATTTCGGCTTTCCTTATAGTAAACGCACCTGGCTTTGGTGCATAAAATAGTGTTTAAACTGTATTGTTGATTGTCAGCGGTTCTTCAGTCATGCAACTACTTGAGTTGGCTTAAAGTTTTTTGCTTTAGGATAATCAAACTAAAATTTTATCATGAAGCCCTTAGTGGCTTATTTGATACAGAGATAACTCGTGAAGCTTTAATCGCTGCCTCTGCTTCATTTCGCTGTGTATTGAACTTAGTTGAACACAGCTGTCTCTCTATTGTTTGATTGAAGTTGTCCAATCGTGTTGGTTGCGCAAGTTTGAATGATGTAGTAATTTTTCATAGGAGAAGCGTTTGTCCAAGTTGATCAAGGTGAGGCCATTCATAAATTATGAACACTTTTTTGGAATACCGCCCTGGTTTGTGCAGTGCGAAAAATCATATAAATGGCTGCTATAATGTAGTGATTAGGAAAATTCAGAAAGAATAGATATGAATCTACAAATGAACACAGCACTCTAAACAAATAATATATAAATGGCCTCTTTTCTCTGTGACTGGTCCACGTTGTTTTGCTGTCCTGATTTCAGCTTCGGCGAGCCACAGTGAAGGACCGTAATGGCGGACTTGTGACTGTTAATTATCGCATCGCGAAAAGGTTAATAACTAAACTGGGAGATGACTTGGATGGGAGCAGGCATGGTCATGGATGTTGAGCAAGCATAGGAATGAGAGTTAACTAGCTTCTTTTCTTCCATTCCCACTCAATCAGTTTAGTACAACTGATTTATTTTCTCACTTTCAGAATGATCTAAAATGGAAATTTTTTATTTCCAATGAAAATACTTTTATTGTGCCCTACCATGGTACCTAGTTGATGAGTTTGGCTACTTGTTTGAATAATGCATTTCATGTGCATGTATGCATTTTTTGAGACTAATAAATTCAACAAAATCAATGGTTCTTGATTGAGTATATTTGAAAGGCTTCTTCTTTTGTTTATGAATATGTAGTCACAAGAGAAACAGCTGCCCAATTAATTCTTGAAAAAAGAGCAGGAAACATTTTTATCATCCTGTGACCATGTCTGTTTTATTAGCAATTTTAGTTCCAACTAATCTATGATATCAGCACTAACTGCAGATGCCATATAACCTGGAGGCCTAGAGAGCACGATGCACTTGCTGGGATAGGGAAACTTTGCATTTACTGATTGTATTCATATTATTTATTAGTTATTATCACAGATATTAATACAAAAGAGATCAAGTTTATAAATATGATTTTAGAAATTAGGTTGCCTGTTTGCACTAATCGAGATTACTTTTGGTCACATTCCTTTAATATAAAGCCTGTGCATGGTATAGTGCAAGTATTTGATAATAACTAAACTGGGCCAACTGGCACAATAAATTAAGGTGTCCTATTGCACTGGTGCATTCGGTAGGATATATATATTTTATAGTTTTGACTTGTGCATCATCCATTTATTATGAGATGATTCTCATTTCCATTACAATCAAAGCTGAATGCAAGAGAACGGGGGAAACTGATGAATTTTCAAATTTTGCTTATTTCGTTTTTTTATCTCTTAAATTGAAGTGATGAAACTAGCATCAAAGTGACTATGCAACCTCCATACCGTATGAAAATATGAATCGCTAAGCTTATTTGTACAAGAATACCTTTCTGAAATCTTGAGCGATGAACATGCTTGAAAATTAAAAATTGCTTATAATGTCTCAAGAAAACGAAAGCAGTGGCTTGTAAATTATTTTAGCTAGGGACTCGAGGGTTTAGTATTAGAGATCACAGAGTTTCTCTTACATCTAATTTTGACTGTATTTGATGCGCTGCGTCTGGTTAGGTTAATAGAAAGCATGCGTTGAAGGCAAAAATCGATAATACGCTTTAAAGATTCCTCCCCCCTTCCGTTTTGCGGCTGAGTTTACTGACGCATACAGTTTGTCAAGGTTCCGTGACTCCTACTCTATATCGAGTTTTACATTTGTTTGTGGCCGTCGCAATAACTGTCCGTTTGATCCACTGTGCAACCGTTTGACTGACTTGATTGCGTCTGTTTGCATTTATAGTGCTCAATCCATTAAGATTTAGTGAATTATTGCCATCAATAAGAGAAAAACCCAAAGCGATTCTCAATTGGAGTTGGAATCACGCTATCCACTGCTATTTAGATTCTATATAGCTGCACATTTTGTAATTTTTGCAGTGTAATGTCATTCAAATTGGGAATGGTTTTGGGTTAGCTGTTGCTGACATGATAAGTATAGACTGGAGAGGAGCAAAGTGAAGAAGGCTTTGGGCTTAGCGTGATCGTTTATTTCAGCTCCGTCGTGCCACCGTTCAAAATGCGCAGACTGGCGAATTGGAGACCGCCTCCTACCGCATTAGCAAAAGGTCCTTTGGTGTACCATATTCTTAGTGGCTCAGTAACTGATGCTCAATTATGCTCAATACAAGCAGGCTATATGTTGCACGTATATGCGAAACGGTGTAGTAATCGGTGATCCGAAAGGTTAATTTTAGTAGAATATTTTGGCAAAACTGTTGGTCTTCTGCTCGTATGATATCTGAAGCTGAGGAGCAGTTAAAACCAAGTTTACGAAAATATGTGTTAAGTATACTTTTGTGCGATTCGATCGATTATTTGGCGCTCAGTCCGCCAATGATTGCCCTCTAAGGCTGTTTGCAAAATGCCTCTAAATTGACTGTCAGGCAATGGTCAAAATTTACCATCTAATCACCATCCAATTTGTACGGAATCCACTATTTTTGGTTAAACATCTGCTCGTACAGAATAATTGAAAAAAATGATGCATCCTACAGACACCGTTTCGTTCTTCTCTTTACAGTGCTATCATAGAGGCTACTTGTGTTGCTAGTAAATAGCATTGATGAGCAGTGTGTAGAGTTACTGGCCACATAAGAATATGTCAAGGATTTAATGTTTTTGTGCCAATTGACTAAATATTGTGGCTGGGTTGAGCACTCATTTTATATAGTTAGCTTTGAAGGCTTTTTTTGCTCAGCTTTTATCGAAGCGTTGTTTTAGCAATCAGTTATCAGGAATTACTTAAAGTAATTTATTCAGTTTCAATTCAGTTTCATAGTTATGTTTGATGATTTTTTAACTTTCCAACTGTTCCTACAATAATTCTGCCAAGCAAGCTTCTTTAAATTGCATAAGTTCACGTTTATCAGTTTAACAAACTAGCATGCAAAGTAGTATCAAAAGTATCTATGTGAATTAATAGCAGTCATGTGAAACTCAGCTACAGTATTGATGATCGATTGTTAGTCTGTTTCTTTGTTGCTTGCG
Source organism: Plectus sambesii (assembly GCA_002796945.1). Classification (NCBI taxonomy): domain Eukaryota; kingdom Metazoa; phylum Nematoda; class Chromadorea; order Plectida; family Plectidae; genus Plectus; species Plectus sambesii. The sequence goes on along the minus strand of NIUQ01001270.1, from coordinate 21,844 downwards.
AGTTGCTAAACATGGCTTGACTGTTGTGGAATGGCGTTATTGTTGGCGGCGATGTTTTATAAGCGCGAGAGTGTGGCGTTTAAGTTTGCGCGTTTTTCGCTTCGATTCTTCAGTAAGCGTGGTTACTGTATTGCTTTTTTGTTCCAGCTAGAGCGAGCGACAGTGCACAATGCGGCTGGCGAGCTTGAGTTTGCTAGCTACCGTATCAGCAAGAGGTATACAATGCTTTTCCAAAGCATACTTTAGCTACATTAGATCTGTCCCTGATTCATGGTAGTAGGTGCGCCAAAATTAATCGCTTCCCGGAATACTGTGTTTATGCATGTACCGTTCAATTTCTCATCAATTTCTCATCCATTTTCGGCATTCCAAGCTTCACAACTTTTCTAAAGTAACAAACTTTACCATCTGCTCATGATCGAAAAAATTATTGAAATTTTATCTTTACTTAGTCTAAAATAACAAATAGTATTCTAGCTTTCTATCGCCCTCTCCTTCCTCCCCTCGCTTTTCTCAGCTGAGAAACTTGAACGTACTGTCCATTTGATGACATCGGGGCTGGATAAGCGCGGTGACAGTCGCATTGTGCAGAATCGATCGCATGTGTTGTGTCGTTATTGCTTGCTTGACTTGCGCAACATATAGCATACATCTACGTCGGTTGGAGGACCCCCTTTTCAAGTGAAGGATACAGAATGTCATAGACGCCCCTAAAACTAAACCAAAAACAGCCCCTCTAAACCCTAGCTTTTATTATGCTCCATCAATTACGACGCCCATCGTTGTGGTGCATCACTATTTTGCCGTATTTTAGCAGCGTCTTCCCACAATGGTGTTACATTATTTTCCCCCGAAATTCACTTCTCAATTTCTTTCGGATGTCACCGAGCATCAGCTCTGCGGTTTGCTCCCTTTCATTGTCGCTGGACGCAAATTTGACGGCAAATGTATTCGATAGTCTGCTAGAGTCACGCTCAGGGATAATTATAACTCAGCGCTACAGCTTGGTTGCTCTCTACCGTTTAGTTTTGTTCCTCTACTCTCATAAGTTACTTCTACTCTGATATTGTGTACTCACTGTAAGACTCCTTTTTTACATCTAATTTTGCTTAATTTAATTAAAATATGTAATATCTTTCATTTCAAATTTTATTCAGTTAAAGTTCAGAAATCGATTTATCATAATTTATACGATTTGCTGCATGCTTTGTTAGCGCTTCTCTAGCCTGCATGTTTGCTGCTTGCCGCTTGGGTGTTGGCTTTTTGCATGTTGCAAGTAGTGGGCTAGTTTTTTGTCTTTTATAGTTCAGTTTGAAAGGTCTTCAACGGGAGTATATTTTCAGCGCGTGGCTAAAGGAAGAAGATCATCCTGTGGTCGCACGAATCAACGCTCGCATCGATTACATGACAAATCTGAATCAGGAAACGTCTGAAGACCTTCAGGTAAAAGTGTTTGTCATTTTGGTACAATAAGATTAGGCCATGTGTATGCTTAAAAATAATGCTTATTACTTCGGTATTTAAAGTATGATATTGGTTTCTTAGCTCATTGCTTGTTGATAAACAGAGAGCGTGAAATCACAGCATTCCTTCAACATAAAGGCATAACAAATATCATGTTACCTAATAAAGCGAAGGAATAATCTTACCGCACTGCGCCGCATTACTTTGCAATGAAATCATGAAGCCTGTTTCAGGTAGCTAACTACGGTCTTGGTGGCCACTATGACCCGCACTTCGACTTCGCTCGAGTAAGAAATGCGTGATTTTGCTCTATTTTAGGTTGCTAATTACGGCCTAGGCGGACATTACGAGCCGCACTATGACATGTCAACGGTAAGCGATGCGATACAACCGTCCTCCCTTGCCCGAGGGATGTTAATTGCACAATTTAACATGGCTATTCGCTGATAGTAATTGAGCTTTGTTGGGTGAAGGTAAATTTGTCTTTGTCCATTCTCGCGGTTATGGCGTCTTTCTGTCACCGCTCACTTTCTCGTTCGACACTGCTCGCGGCGTCATTTTCAAACATGTCTAGTTTTCGCTTTGTCCTTTCCGCAGTCCTTTCATGTAATCGTTATGGATGATGTAACTATTTGAAAAAATGATCGCCGCTATGAAATTCTTCTCACTAGTATTTCTATCGTTAATTATAGAAAGTTGCTGGGTATACTTTAGCGTTTGATATAATGACTTATGTATCCATATAAAACCTTTAAAATTTAGGCCTTCCAAACGCTGTTGTAATCATCAGAAATTAAGTTTGCGGCCTCTGCAGTAAATTTCAATCTAAAACGGCCTTAATTTGTTTCTCCTCTTAGAGGCTTCTTTAGAAGACGTAGACTATGACTTCCCTACCGCTTTAAATGTGATGATGGTTGGCTAAGTGCCAAATGTGCGCAAATTCTGCTCCACTCGTGCGTCCATGTCCGTCCAACCACTTTCCGCTTTTCTGTCTAACTGTTGGCTATCGGCATTTGTTCTCTGTACTTGCGTGTTTTAGCGTGGCGAGAAAGACCCATACATAGACGGAACGGGCAATCGCATCGCTACCGTTTTATTCTATGTAAGTCTCGGGCTAACCGCTTTTTCTTCCATTATAGAAAGAGGAAAAGAACGCGTTCAAGTCGCTCGGAACTGGAAACCGAATCGCTACCGTTTTGTTCTATGTAAGCGAAGCACCACCAATACGCGATTCATTCGAGCACAAACTATTAGACAGGGGGTTTCATTTCCGCTGCATATAGTACCGTTTCTCTAATCAGGTGTAGAGTGTTTCAATTCGGGAAGAGTGGGAGTGGTTACAGGTTAAGGAAACGCATTACCTTCCTGCTTTCTTTCTATTGTATGAAACTATTTGAAGTAGTCAAAACGTCCGAAGCCTCTGCATTCAAAAACCTTATCTCAGTTTTTTTAACACGGGCAAATTAAAATATAGCGTATGAAGTACATCATATAGGTATCGGTGGTGAAAGTGGACAACTAGCTATAGCCAGAACAAATACTAAAAAATACAAAACATACAAATCAAGGTGAAGGTGATAAGTAGTCTTTTTGTTACCAAACAAAGGAAACTTGTACTATGTTACTCGGTGCATTTGATGAGTGTTCGTAGTCGTCCGTTGTAACGTATCCAAAGGCGAAAGTAGCGCGCTTGTGAAGTTACGACGTGTAAGGCTTGCACTATACCATTTCCGCCTTAATAAGGACACTTTCCATTTCAAATCAATATGGAATTTTTTCAATTTGTAACTGTCCTGTTTGACTTGGTAGCGCCTTGGTTAAAGTGAAAATGGTATAGATGCTAGAATTCCCATTCTAGTTGCCGATAGTATTCTCTCAGATTTTTGGTCATTAAGACACTAACGAGATTGAATCAGGTACACTGCTCCAAAATTTGATAGCATATCTGAAAAATTTTGTACGCCAAAGTTAACAATATATTAAGATTGGGACGATAAATTGGATTTGCACTATAACCCCTTCTAGCCAGCCTTATAAGTACCCAGATATTGAGAAATAGTACACGCCGAGATACGATTGCAGTGCAGTGTTCATTTTTTTGGTTGGTGTGGTTTGGTAGAATTTCGGTACTGGGCTATTTCTTATTTTCTATCGAACTAGAATAGACTGTTCGACGTTTCTGATTTTATTGTGGCGGAAAAAAAATTTGCCTTCCGCATTTTCTACTTTTACACTTTCAGATGTCGCAGCCCGAACTCGGAGGTGCTACCGTTTTTCCCGAATTGAAAGAGGCCTTTTTCCCTTCAAAGGTAAGCGACTTGTTTGCTAACTGCAATTTTATTTGCTGAGTAATGGTCGACTACTTCCATCCGTTCCACTGTTCTGTTGCGTAAGATATCATCGGGATAGCAACATTGTACTAGAAGGAAAAAAGCCAGACCTGGTAGAGCTGTAATGAGGAAGGTGATGGAGAATGAAGCCTTAATTAGGGGGCGGATTTTTGAAAAAATCTGGTACTTATGTCCAAATGTATACGACGTTCGATTTTAATGCTTCTTATTTGTTAGCACGACGCGTTGTTCTGGTACAATCTACACAGAGACGGTGAAGGCGATATGCTGACGAGACACGCCGGATGTCCAGTGCTGACGGGCAACAAGTGGGTATCGAATAAATGGATACACGAACGAGGCCAGGAGTTCCGTCGGCCATGCGGGCTCAAACCGCACATTAACGAATTGTATGTCGGTGACCTGGGCGCCCCCGCCCCCAACGTCGTCGTCAGCAAGAAGGCCAAAAAGCAAAAATAATGAGATTTCGTCAATTGAGCGATCTTCACGCCTATTGTTGTGAACTGAAAAATAATCTTGGTACTAACGGCATTGATTCTTCGAATTTTTGCCTTCAAATGCATATATTTTAAAGCGAGCTCAGTATTGGTTTATGTTTTCTCTGCGTTCTGCGCTCTGGGGTATTCTGTCAAACAAATGATGTCACTTTTGGCCGCATGGTTCAATGGGAGGATTATGGCATTATTTAGAAGCGTCTAATTGTAAAACTTTCCAGTTTTATGGCAAGGGTTACATGATTGCAATGGTAGTAGTAGAATGCATCTCAATTGATGAACCTTTTTGTACTTCGTTCTCTACAACTTCTCCACCTACATGTTGATTCTCTTTGTCTCCTCCCCCTTATCATGCCACTATGAACAACATCGTTTGCAAATGTTAGTGCTAGATATCTGGTGCCAATAACTGTTGCAAGTTATTTGACGCAAATAATGCGCGATCTTACCTGTTTCGCTTCCATTTTTGCCGCCCACAACTACCTTGTCGGTCTCAAAGTGTTTACACGTGTCATGTTTTTGATCGGAAACAATTCAATTGCTTCTCGATTTGGCATTTAAGTTATAAAATGTCTGCCATACTGCGGCTATTGAAAGGCACACAAAAATATGCATAGTTGAACTTCCATTTCGATAGAGAGCGATAGATTAACAATTTATTGTTCACTGTGGCCTAATCAGAATACTTATTCCCACCACGAAAACTTAGATTTCCTGAACGAAATAGGTTCTGGGATCAATATGGTTCGAAGGACAATGAAACATGTTTGCGACGCAGAAAAATACGGAAGTAAAGGATCATATTACCAAGTCCAGACATAAGCGTTTGAGATGTCGGAATGGATATATGACCCCAAAGAAGTTTTGCCCTGTGTCGATCCGAATAGCTCGGGTAGTGGTAAATTTTAACCAGCAAATAATTAAGCAGTCGCCTCTGATCAGACATTGTAGGGGTAATTTCCTCAAGCCAGCCGGCCATCCACTCTTTTGTCCAGACCCGTATCCATGTCCTTACACCTGTTGAGTACAGCGAAGGTATTTGATCCTCAACGGTGCTAGAATTGAAATGCGAATAGTAAACAAGCGACAGGGAGCAAGCGCAGCTGCTGTCTTCAGAACTTACATCGTCTAGCGGCCTTTAATTATCGTCGAACATCGTACTTGTTTACGAACAGCACCAACTTCCGTTCTGACAACGCTTCGGAATAAACAGTCGATAGATAAAAATGAGCGTGTGGTCAATTTCACGTACGCATAAGGTATATTGTTCCACTCTGATATCGGCCTGCTGAAATAACGTACTTGAGCGACTAGCTGTCGACGAGGAATACACATCTCGCGTCCCTTAACACAGTATGACCTCATTTTAGCTCTTTATTATATCATTTTATTACTTCATTTTCATCTTTCACTATGGTATATCATAGTTTATAACATATATTGAAGAACGCTAGCTACCTTGATAAAAGCGAGCAACGGCTTATTTTCAAATATGCCACCTCTATAATGGTTTGAATTTCTATATTTCAAGGCAATTCTGCTGTATCAGCCATAACTGAAAAGTACTGTAAATTAAAACATTAAATGGATAGCAATAGCTGATGTAACACTTAGCGCATTTGAAGGTAAACAGTACATGCATTAATTCTCTTTCAGTATTGATAACTTTCGAGAGATAGAAATAAGCGTCGTAAACATTACAAATACTGCCAGGTTCAGAGCCAATTTGGCGACTGCACAGATATAGTCGCGTGCATGCCTGTGCTAAATGCCGACCTGGCATCTTTCCTTATTAACGTCCAGTAATCGACGCTTTTGTTCGGCTAGTCAACAGAGATAAATTTAGGCGACGTAGATTCATTTTTAACTTTATTTTCAGGTCTAAATGGACATTGCAAATTTCCCGTCCTCAAACTACACAAGATTAACAGTAAATGAAACGGAAGAATTCTTCCCTGTAAACCAAGATTGGGTCATTGTGGGAATATTTTGGCTGCCCAGCGTTCTTCTGGGCCTTCCCATCAATATTCTGGTCATATTCCTCGGATCTTACTCGAGCACTCTAGGAAATTTTCGGTTCGCAATCAATGCTACCTCACTGATCAACGCCTTGCACTGCGTGTCTCGAGCTATTGTATTGATATACTATTTTTTTCATTATTTCTTCTCATTTCAAACTTCGCTGGTTCCTTGCACGATAGCCGCCAACGTGCTCGATAAGTGGCTCGGCCACTATATCGTTTTCTACATTCCACTCTTAGCCGCGTATCGTTATATTCTTCTCTGTGTAAAGCGAGGAGAATGGTTTCTTACGAAATTTTATATTTCAATTGTTATCGGTTTAATGGCGGTCCTGCCGACCGTCTCGATCGCAGGGCGCATATATCATATGTTGTCGGACGTTCGATTCAGTAGTGATCAAATGTGTTCGTACAAGTATTCCGATTACGGCTGTGTGTGGTGTTTGTATATCACCGCATATGGCTCGTATGTTCCCTATGCTTTATCGTTGCTCTTCTCCCTATTACTTTTTGTTCATTTATATCGCTCTTTTAGGAAAGTCGGTGCCAGCGATGGTTCTCGTCGGCGTTTGCGCGACGAAATAGGCATCCTTGTTTGTATTGTTCTTCATACAATCGTTCCCATCCTGCTAACTATTCCATCAAAGGGCACGATTCTCTTTCGCGCAGTTGGTATCGCTCGAATTGGTTCAGCATTTACATCAACTCTGTACAACTATAATCCTCTATTCGACGCAGTTTTGACTATAATTTGTGTGAAACCTTACCGACGCGCTCTCCTTAAAATTGTTCATTTGGAAGGCGCCCAGAGCGGTATCGAAATAACTCGGGGGCAGAGAAGTCATAACACTCGTTTTCTGCCTACTTGTGGTAGTACGGGAAGAAACGCGGCATGGAGCAATCGCTTTTGAACTGTTGTGTTTCAAAGTTTGTACTTGTTTTACTGTGCTGACGTAATTCTATGCTTAATTAGCGACTGCTTTTCACTTCACAACTATCATTTCCTTACCATTGCTCGTGCCATTCATTGAGATTTTCTTCAATATCATAACCAAGTTAGATATTTAATCATAAAGCTCAATTACTCATAGAAACATTACGCACGAGGATTAAGGGTAAGTGCGATGTTCACGTGTAATTTTTTGTATTAGCCATGTCGCGAACTTGACCGATGTCTAATAAGAAATTGATGTTTGAGCGAATGCTGAAACGTTTTTTGAACCCCATGCGTCAGGCGGCGTCCAGTGACGCAATACCAGCTGACCGCATACGAAGAATCACGACTGTGCTTATCGTGGTGTTTTACCTTTGAACCCAACGGAGCTCACGCTTTGCTTGCTTTACTCACTTGCTATAGCATTAGGAGAGAAAGTCTACTTTTCAAAGCTATCTTACTTTAAAACTGAGCCATTGTAGTCATATGCAGATTTTTTGTAATTTAGGTATCTGCTAGAACAAAACTGTAAAAACGGAGTCAGTTACCAAGAGCGAAAAGACTTTACGACAAAGCAAAACGCTGGAGAATGAATAATACGACATTCGTGAACCACTATTATGGTAGATAGTGAAATTTTCAAGAGCGGAAGTTAATATTAATGTAAACTGCCCAATTACTGAATAGTGCCATGCCTGCATAGACAATACGGCCGGTATTCAGTTATCAAAGACTCGTGATAAAACACGGAAATAAATTACGGCCATTGAAAATATATTTCGAGATCACAGTCCAAGTGGTTCGGCTCTCTCGATACACAATGGAGCGAAGGCTATATCCAATCTTTGGAAAGATGATCTCAGATCATCTTGGAGACAAACCCTTCTAAAGTTCTCTCGATAATTAACCCGGGGCTTGTTTTCGATTATAAGACTAAAGGTAAACAACTGAAATATTCTCATAATGCTCTTTACACACGAAATGGCGCTGTTGTTGGCGACGCTCTGTGCCACGTTCTCTCGGTGATATCGCGTTTTTAAAAAGGATGAGAAGCATTTAAGGGCGTTGTTAATACTGGGGGAAGCGACGTAAAAATAGCTTACGACGCGTCGTTAAAATGATGCAACGCTTGCAATCTCGCTAGTGGCGTGCATTTTCCCATCGCACACCCCTGCCGCATCGACGCTTACAACCATTTCGTATTCGTACTATATTTTTGCGAAATTACGATACCTTTCAATGTTTTTTATCCCCTTGTCTTCAATTTAAAACTCTTGTTTTGCTTTTCTCTTACGTTTCCAAAAATGAAATGGTGCGGAGGGGGACATATTTGGAACTCTTACTATTCCAAGAGAGCAGTACTGCTCGTTGGCAGAATAGAGGACTAGTTGTTGCCATTTCGCTCATAAACGGCAGAGTTTTATTTTAGAGAAAATATGGCTTTACTTTTCCTTTTGTTCGATAAAATGAATATTTTCTCTCAAATTCTGTTAAAATAAAATAAATAATTTTTTTAGCTCGTCTTTGCCATATACGGCAAAAAAGAGTGCCAACTTTCTCTTGCAGCCGAAAATTGCCCTAAACGCCGTTGCATTGAATATATTGCTTTAGAGGCTAAAAACACAAATTTATTTTAATAGATATCGTATCCGGTGGCACTTAACGGAGGTATTTCCGCATGTCTTAATTATTAGCAAGCTTAATAGCAATAAATGTAGAGATTATGTACCTTTCGAAGGCATAAAAGATCGAAATAAAGTTTCGCGAGCTCAGCTCCATAACGGCTGCTCATAGGCATACCTCGAAAATAATCTTCCGCCGGTTGTCTGAGCGCTGTTTTGCGGAAGGAGGAAATAACATAGTTATCAAAAGTATGCCTTCTCTTCGAATGATGAAATTCTCGGCAAACCAGAGAAATTTCTTCGAGTGAAAGGATGTGACTCAGCTCTGACGTTACTTTACGCCTGCGCTGTAAACAAATGATCGACGCAAAAGCTTGTGGGATGATCATATGCTCCCGCCTTATCTGCTTTGCTTGCGCACGGACATAAAAGGCGTCAAATCAATTGAAGAGCAAACATTACCACTGTGCATAGGACATTGACTGGTTTGTCACTACTGACTACAGCGCAATGGCCGGCTTCGGTATGGGTCTTGGATTGATGATGTCCTGCGGCATGAGTCGAAGTAGTCGAAGTGGATGTCGTTACGACTATCGTACTCGTAAAATTGTTCCAGCTTCCCGTCGTAAGTCGCTCTATTCAAGTTATTGAATTAAAGTTGGACTCTGAGCAATCATTCGCTTTCTTCGTCCTGAAATTATCCTTGTCCAAAGTCATTGATGTTCACCTTCGTTCTGCCTTCATTTTTTGATGCAGTTCAAGATATACAGATTATCCATGATTATGAAACTGTTTTATGTACAACTTGACACGAACGCAAGCAATGTTGCGCAGATTTCGTCCGTTTAAAGATAACTTCACAGTTTTTCAAATTTTATGAAAGCCGGTTTTTGTAGCAGTGAATCAGCAGAAGTTTAAGCGAAAAGCGAGGACGGATGCAAGGTTCTCGAATATTTCGCAATCCCACTTCCAAAAGAGTAAAATTGTGAAATGCCGTTCATTTTTGAAAGTGTGCGATTATTTCAAGTACAATTTATGGCATTTCTGACGGGACCATATGAGAACAACAGAAATTTAAAAGTATAATTAACATTGCTTGCATTCAGGCCTAAGTATGAAAAACTGAATTGATGGATGTACCCAAGGAGTAATTATTCAAACCTGTCGTGATCGTAACAGTTTTAAGGAATTATATATAGTTTTTTATGGTACATCAGAGAATAGAATGTGCATTATTTTAGCAGTTGCCGTGAAACCAAGAGCGTCAACGCTGCAAGTAATTCGCGTAGCGCCAGTTCCACGAACGCCGTCCTGCGATCCAGCAACAATTCACTTTCAACGTAAAGTTGATATCAAGAGGATTTTCGAACGGAGTCGCAAACTTCAAAGAACCAATTCCTGCCCTTCTTTTTGACGACAATCGCCATACTTGTTAAGCTAATGCAACTTTTTCATCGGCAACCCTGTTTGTACAGAAGAACCTAAACGTTGGAGTACAATTTACTTTTTTCACCGAAAATTTTTATAGAATATCAGTAAACAATACTGAATTATTGATTTGCTTTACTCTAGGGCGCACAATAAGTCAACCGCAATAGCTGCACCCTGTAACCTGTATTCACGTCGTATACTCGTTGTAAAATTGTTTTGTGCTCATCTGTGTTTTCCTTTTTGCTGATATGCTTTGTTTCTGTTATGTAAGTATTGGTGCACACATTAGTGTAAATTATACTATCATTGCAATTATAAAAAGTGTCACGAAATAAAATGATGAATGAATTTCCTTAAAGTACACACTTGCACTATCGCCACTGAGACAGGGTAATTGATCGTCAACCGCTCGTGTTATTGACTTCATTCTACATGAAGCGAATGGTGTAATAAGATTGTGTCCTGCACAGTGTTATGAAATTTACGATCAGTTTCAAGGGATTAAATTAAATAGTAGCATTTTTCGATTTGTATAACTCATTCACAAAATTTTTCGCTTGCTTTACATTACCTGAATTTTTAAGTATTCTGGATTTGGCGGTAGATAAAGTATTTTGTGCCACAGCTGCAGTAATATTAGTTAAGTTCGGAGAAAAAGCAAATATGATTTCTGACTGAAGTTCTACTGAGACATACGTTCGAAAGATCGAAGAAGACTGACTAATATGGCGCAATAATAAGTGGTGCTACTCATTTAGTAATCACTTAATAAGGAAGTTGAAAAGGTTTCGTAGCAGTCAACAACTGCGCGCGCACAAGAGGTTATGAGTAGACTCGCTCTTTATTAAGAATGGGCCAGGAGCGCAATTAAATCTTTGGTTCACTGGAACACTCAGAACGGAATCGGGCATTTATAACTTTGACGACAACTTCCTTTGCTCTGCATCAACATAAGGGTACATTAAATAAACTTCGGTTAGCGTGTCCGTCATCGAAGGAGGCGAGAAATATAACTGAAAACTTGAAAATTTCCGCGATACTGAAGAGAGCATGAGTGAAACCATGAAGTTTTCATGTTTTTCTTGGTAAAGAAGACTTTATGGCGCGGTTGATCAAAGATTCTCTTCACGCTGAATCATCCTTCCTCTTGCGATAGTGCACTCTGATTGTGCATGTTAAGTGCGAGGAAGGGAAACTTGCTGCCGAATCTGAACTTATTTAATTAAGTGAGTTGATCTCCTTGCCTATTCTACAATTAAGCGAGTTTATAATATTTCTCTTAGCTATCGTTCGCATTCGAGCTCTTCGTTTGATTTAAATCATAACGAAAGAACGGCTGGAAAATTGGTCCGTTAACGCTTTGAACTGAGCTGAGAAATTATAAATAGTGCGAAAGTGAATAGGAGCAACGCAGCGGAAAGCACTTCAATGCGTTGAGATTGATGACGTCGGACAGGTGATCGCGTAAACTCCTAGCGGTGCGTCATACTCCTCCGTTCATTTCTCAGTATATTAACACCCATAAGTATTGTTTGTCTTCATTATTATTTGTTCACTACAGTGAGATTGTCCGAAAAATTGTTTCAAAAACTTATTAGAGTTTTTTAAATTAAGCTTTGTAAAATTTTTTAAAAGACTTCCGATATATTCGATAGAAATTCATTCTTGTAGATTTGAAGGGGGTTTTCAGCGGATTTCCTTAATCCCGAACTACAAAAAGTCTGTTTCGGTTTCTCTAAACTGCAGTAATTTGATCATGTTCTTTCCGCTTCACTTTCAATCTGTGCGCGTTGTTGACGTGATGTACAATTTGTGGCTATCAGAAGTCCTAAAAGCAGGAAATAACAAAAGGCGACGGTTACAACTCATTTAACTTGGCGTTCTCTTAGATTTCTGAGAGCATTTCGGTACAGTCGACTGGAAGATAATTAACGCCCGTATCTATGTCGCGAATCGCAGCAATTATGCTGACATTCGTGTCTGTTGGATATTTGTTGCAAGTGGAGTCCCACATTCACAGCCAATTCTACTACAAAATACACGCGGTAAAACTTTTTGTACAATCTTTGCTCTTCTCTGAGTGAAGCCTTTTAAAATGGTGTTCATTTGGGCTTTGTCAGAGGTGATGCTAAAAACTGAAACCTGGTGAACTGAAACTGACAGCTTACATTTAATCAATTATTTCTGAAGGCAAGATAGAGTTCTTATACTTTTGGTGCACAAAATGTTTGGATTCCTAGTAAAGGGGAAAGATTATACCCACCTTATCCCTTCACGTACTTTAACTGAGCAACTTCGGGATGCATACCTGAGTTCACTCGACAAAAATTGATAGATTCATATCTCCGCAAGCGATGTTCATGCTTTTATTTATCGGAGACTTGTCAAGTACAAATCTTGCAGCTTGCTTATCATGAGAACAAAAAACTTTTTCCAAGAAAATTAGAAATGCGCTTTACGCAGTTATCTCTATTATTGCAGAACGGCCACAGCCTGTTTCTATTACGGAAAGCAGTGAGATGCTTGAGGGCGAATTCGAGGATGAATCCTATTGAATGCGATATCCGCATGATGACCGGAGGACGAATTGGTTGAATACTGCGCAAATCCTGAAAAATACTCGCAAAGGCGATCACAGCGTCAAACATTTTTTCGAAATGACTTCAGTTTCTGTGATAGAATGAATTTTCGGAATCATTTTTCTCACCAGTATTATCGAACTCTTTTTGACAATTCTGTACATTGTCGTGTGATAGGTTGTTATGCGGCCAACGCGGTCTACTTTAGTTTCAGCCGAAAGAGCAAGTTTTTGATATTGCGCACAGCTACCGTGCGATTCATCTTAATCCTATAGTCCAGCATAATTATTCGTAACTGTCTTTAAAGTTATTTATTTATGTATGTGTTCATTACTTGCTCTTTTTGTTGTTGAAACCTCTGTTGTACTTATGAACTTATCAGTGCATACAGTTGGTTACCGTGGTGATATTTTGATTCTAAAACAAGGAGTGATTCATCAAGAGCTCATAAGCATTTGTTTTGACGCATCTCAATAAGGTACTGATCAGTTTGCTAGCAGTATTACTGTTATTGTGAATTGCGTAATGAAAACGCAAATTGGGAAAAGTTGTTGCAATTGCAATTTCGCAAGAGTTGTGTGAAATTGGTCCATGTCACACCATTACGAATATTTTTGGTGTGCGCGTGACGCACTCGATGCTTTATGAACGGGTCGTAATGCGTGCTGCAGCCTTCGTTTTTACCAACGCTGGCTTCGTTCGCTGTGTGCTCTCTGTTATCGAATAACGACGCTTTGCTCACCAAACAATCATTTTCGGGTAATCACCGAAGAAATTATGAAATGAATAACTGTAAATGCTCTGTCCCTCTTGGCCATGAATAAATGCTTTGCAAACGTTTCGCATCAATCACCGCTCTCAATTTATATGGACAATTAAGCATTAAGCGCATGAATTCAACAAGAAACATAAATCGCTGCGAGCAAAGAGTCACGAATTATTGATGAGGGCCGCAAGGAACTGTGGACGATATGTGGGCGCACTTTCTCAAATTTCGGCAAACCTACAGCAATCACACCGCTATAATACTATCATGGTTTGATGATTCGCCGTTTTTATCTCTCAGAAAATTGCCTCCATAACTGTCTTGAAACGCTGTGACGCAGTTCTCTTGCTTTCATAGATCGCCTATTCTCATTATCTTGTTCTCATCTGTCCGAGTGGGAGGCGAATATAACTTTGCGCGTCATCATTGAGGCCCAAGAAGCTGTGGCCTGAGGCCCGCCGTCCCACCACTCCTTTTTCGCAGGTGATTGAACATTTCAAACGCGCGTTATGCGTAAGCTACTTAACATAAACTTCCGGCCTTCAAAATATGGTTATTCTTCGCGTGTGAAAGTCGAACAAGCGTCATATTTTGCGGTTTTGATGTACATCCCTTCCGAGCTAATGACAAAGCTTCAAATTCTGTTACTCGCGAGCAAGCTCCGAATAATTCTCGAGAAAGTGCGGTAGTGATAGTTCAAATTGTTCAGAGTGACGGCTTTATTGCCATTGCGATTCGCTTAGACGAGCGTACTACACTAACGAGAGGCGACAACAAATATTGATAGGCACAATAATAAAAAACGAAGCGTTAATGCGCCCGTACAATACAAGATCACATCCTGAATCAGGCAATTCAGTAGTGCTTGTGGTTGGGGATGCAGCAGACGCACTCCCACTCCGGCTCGTCGCGCTTGTAGTCCTTGCCCTTGTCGTCGCTGGCGGCGGCGGCGGCGTACGCGGCGCCCGCCTCCCTCTTGCCTCGGTAGTTGCCTCCGCCGTGGCGTCGGTTTCTCGTGACGAAGCCGACAATGTCGTCCTGCAATGATTTTCAATCGCCGCTAGTTATGGTCATATCATAAATCATATGCTATACTATAGTAAATGTTTGAGTCCACTTATATCGCAGACTTATCACGACTCTTAGTGCTATCGCTTGACTTTGGCTGAGGTTCAACGCTACTGTTAACCTAAGTCAAATCTAATGTCTCGGTGACACCTAAACTTAAGCATCAAAATCGGCGGCGAGCGCGCAATACATGCCGTCCATCATCATATGCACTCGAGAAAAATGCCATCCTTCTACGTTCCTATCAAGTAAAAATATGCTTCTTTAGCAACAACCCCATATACTATTTCATCTTGAAGCTACTTGCAAAAAGCACTAAATAAGAGCAAAAAGAAATTTCTTTGTCCTTCCCCCATCCGAAAGAAGCATCGCGATTCCTTTGAGCAAACGGTTTATTCCACTGTATTTTCATGAGGTCTATAGAAAGAGCAGCGAGACTGAGAAATAGCATTGAGAAAGTGGTGAAAAGAACGAACCTTGTTGGTACCGCGAGTCTCACGGCGCGAAGCGGCCTCGCAGCAAGCCTGGCAATCGTCGTGCTCTTCGGTGGCGTAACGGCAGAAGCGACGTTGGCGGCTGTGCCCTAGCAAGTAGGAAGCTTGAACTGAACACGTGCTGCCTGAAAACAATCAGTTATTATATCTCTTTGCTACCTATACACTCCACGATTTCGCAATTCTAAAATGCTGCACTTCACAAAGAGTATGGTTAAAAAGAAAAATGAGCACGATGCGGATTGTAAAGTAAACAACGCTCAACGCCTGGTATCCGTTCTCTAATTAGCTCTACGACAACTTCAGAATTCTTCTCACAGATCTCGATGGCTTGAAGGTTGCACAGAAGAATTTATTTAAAATATTACGCTTTCGTTGCATACCTGATTGAATTAGAGAAAATATTTTGGGTTAATTACTATGAGCTCGTAACTAGCAGAGCGCGCGTTTACAGTCAGCCGTTCTAGGGCAGACTTTTAATCAATTACGGCAATTTGCAAACTACTTGAAACTCGTAAAATCATCAAGACAACAATTTCCTACAATTTTTGTTGCTTTAATGCATATTAATGAAATCAATGCATAAATAAAATCAGTACAATAGCATTCAATAAACGGAATTAGCTCATCAATGCGAAAAGAAGATCGTGAATCTTCCACTCTCAAATAGGTTATAAAAATAAAACAGAGGAATTGACTCTTTATCTCACTTACAGCAATGAAAAATGATCGATCACTATTAAAAATTCATTCATTTTTATATCACTTAATAGACCACGCTAGGGATAGTGCTATTTTGTTTGCATAACTGCTATAATGAGAGTTCATCCAAGAGTTTATTTATTATTGGTAAATCTTCGAGTTACTAATTTTGCGCTAGAGTGAAATCGTCGAAGTTGCTCACCTAATTGCAAGTCCCTGGGCTTCCAAGCAAAGCAAATCGACAGTAATAAAATAAAAACGTCAAAGCACAAAATGAGAAAAATAAATTTACGGTCGATTTCGCGTCCGCCATGGTGGTGGAATCGGCGATGATGATGGTGTCTGCGGTGGTGGTGATTGCGGCGGTAATGGCCATGTCCAGCAGCTTCTTTGTCCTAAATGATGAACTGTAGTCATATCAAACTCTTACAGATATTTTTTCACGCAGGATGTGGTCAAAATATCTTCGTCAGTATTAATTGGGCCATAGAACGCCGTAATACGAGTTATTATGACAAGAAATTGTGCGCTTATAGCTGAGAGAACGTCTGTAAGACTTAGCGGGATATTTCGGTTGACACAGATTTGGAAGCGATAAAATGTATTGATGTTTTACTTTCATGGTGATGATTTTAGAAAAAGTCAACTTGCAAAATGTTAAAGAAAAGTATCGCTTTTTTTAGATTCTCGCAAAAAGATTCTTGCTTTGCAACAACACGATTTGCGTTCCGCGCGTTAGCATTTTGATTGCAAGGCCAAAGCTTTATTTCCTTATCGCAGACAAAAAAATTTAGACTTTAACGCGTTGCATATTCTGTTTTAAACGCAACCTAGAGCTATAAAGAGAGAAAGTATGAAAAAGCTATTCGTCAATTATGTATTCATCAAAATGTGTCAAACAGAGCACAGAATATTTTACATTTAATGAAGCTGATATACCTTAACTTCGGGAGCATCCGCATCACCTTCAGGTTTAGCGGGTTCCTCGTCGTCGTACTCCAGACTCGACGGACCATCCTCCTCGGGGCCATCATCCTGAGGTCCCTCCTCATATGAGCCACCTTCATAGGAGCCGCCGTCCCCTTCGCTGATTTCTTCTGATCCAGCGTCTTGGATCGGACCACCCTCATACCCTCCGTCAAGATCCTAGACAAAATCATATTGCAATTGCGGCACAGGATATGCGCAAGCATACTGACAATATTATATCATAGTTCATATTGAGCTAAATTAACGAGTTAAATTTTCAGCAAAATAGAGTCTGCATTTAATTTTCTAAGAAGATGCATTGTTCTCTGTCTGAACGAAAAGTCTATGCAGTGTGATTAGCAGATGAAATAAATCTCATCAGAAAGTTACACATTTTAAGACTAGAGTGTAGTGACAAGCAGACTCGATCAGCAGCCAAGGAAAGAAAGAAATTATGAAACCTGAGGTCGAACGGCGTCGAAGGCGCTCGCCAACAGGCAGAGCGTAAAGAGAAGAGCGAGCTTCATCGTCGTCCTGTCGACTACTGCCACGTCGATCCTGTCGGTCAGCACGAGTGGCAAGAGCGAAGAGAAAAGACGACTGGGATGGAATGATCTATTCTGCCGAGCTTCGAGCTTTTATCGGTCAGCTGAATGCTTTGACGCGGCGGAGAACGGCGTAAAGATCGTTCGATGCGGATGTTAGCGTTCTTTGCATCCTGAGACGAGAAGGTCGACCGATGAATGCCGGACTGACCTGATAGCGGCCGGGGAGCGCATCGTGAAAAACATTCGGTGGACGATGATTAAGTGGCTGAGCTCGACTTTCCGATGACGTCGATTGATCGAAAAATAAAAAGGTCGTGATGCAGAGATGACGGGCGCGAACGGCGATACCATAATCTCTTGAAAGCGATCACTTTCTTCCTCGCGCTGAAGAACGCGGAACGTGGGCTGCGGATCCGTGCTGCCAATAACACAGCGATTAATTTATTCTGGCAAATTTAACTCTCCCTTAATACTAAATCTGACCAAAAGATATTGTTAAAGTTCAGAAATTCAGGGCATAACAGAGTTGCATTGGCGAAGTAGCTCTGGCCAGATTTGTGTGCAGAACCACAAAAATATCATCACATTCAATGTGAACATATTGTAAATTCTTCATGAAATCTGCTAGTATTACTTTGCCAATACAACTATGTCATGTCCTTTACTATTTGCGAAAGAATAAGGCAGTGTTTCAAAGCTTATAGCTTTCATAATTACGATGTTGACGAGCAGAATTGGGAATCTTTGCATTGACTGCCCTGAACATTGATGCAGAATTACTCCTTTAAATTATTGTATGTAGCAGTAATTAACACAGTATGGGATGTATGAAGAGATGCGCAAATCCTCAAAGGCCTTAGCTAAGCTGCCCCAAGGTCTCTGAAGATCTTCATTTGCGGCATTAAATCAATTGTTAATTTTACAAGTGATAAATAATTTGGTCTTTTTCTATGAAAACTTGTGGCTGAATATATTAATCAGGTTAGCGTCAGCTACTGCAGCATTAATTGTTGACAATGTGTATTCCGCCGCGCCGTTTTTAAGTCGACATGCTCGTATTTTCGAAGCACTCACTTAGCTCCTGCATCGCGCATTTCTTGTTCAAGTCGTAATAATTCTGTCACACTATCATTTGCTGTTGAGGATTTGAGGGCTCTTCGAAGTGTACTGCATCTCACTTGAACTCTACCTGTCTAGTGCTTGATTCCAATCGAAAATACATTTTCGCGGCAGTTTTTAAGACTGAAAGTCGTAGGAAACTCTGAGATTGTAACGCTGTTAAATGCGAGACGTCAAATAGAGCGCTGCCCAATATGGAGAAAATACAATTGCCGATATTGTACCGATTGCGTAGATTGCAAATTCTGCCAAACTTGCGTATTAGAGATTGAAAAGGAGTTCCCTGTTCCGTGTTTCTGTGGTCTGCGAGTTGCATCATTTGTACATTTCTGAGGTCGTTAGATAATGCTTTCGGTGTGATTACTGAAGGAAAAGCTCAGTTCTCCTTTATTTGCACAATGGATAAACTTGCTTTATAACACCAATAACCACATTGTTAAGCTCGGTGGTAAAATTTTTTCATATTACAGCTCATACGAGCAGAATTCTATCTTTTTTCTGTATTGCAAGCCGAGTACTATCTTACATCCAGGCTTCCTTAAGTGATTTTGCGAAGTAGAGGGTATGAAAAGTATCAACGTGTCTGTTATGGCCGTGTTCATACTATATCTTAGTCCTAACCGATGATACACACGTGTGGGCTCGTTACACAAAAGGTTCAACTTGCAGTGACGTTTTATACCGTCGACAAATAAAGGAATGGCCAAGTTGCCAAATGAAAATAAAACGAACAATTATTGGTACGATAGTGGCGAAGTTATAATGGTGTACATAGCGGGATGAAAGGTATGGCGGTCATCAATTAGACAATCTTTAATAGTAGCCGCCGCCGAAGTAGCGGTGATGGTGGTGGTGGTGCTTGTTCGGTACGCAGCAGACGCACTCCTTGTGGCGGCCGCCGTCCCGTCCGTAATTTCCGCCGACCGAGATGAAGCCCGTCACATCATCCTGGATGGAAAACAGCTTTTACTTACGGTAATTAATAGCATGAGAAATGAACGGTAAAGTACTTATGGAAGTATAGCAATATTTGACCGTGTTTAAATCACTGACAACTGATTTTTAAATGCGACAAAACGTGTACTCATTAACTCGCGAGCAGAAAAGAGCGCTGTTTATTAATATTTGACAATATTAGCTAGCTCTTCCTATGAACGAGAACTGATATCAACGTAAGAGACCTAGCATGTACGTAACGAAGGGTTCAAATTAGTTCAGTTATACTATGAGTTACACATAGACTTACAATTAAGCTATCTGAACGGATTAATATTCTAGAAGAAAGGATGAGGCGAGAAATAAAATGAAGATTAAAAGGGAGAAAATGAAAAAGAGAGAACCTTGTCGACGCCGCGGGTCTCTCGTCGGGTGGCAGCTTCGCAGCACGCCTGACAGTCGTCGTGCTCATGGACAGCGTCGATGCAGTACCGTCGTTCGCGGTTAACCGACAGAAAATAGGAGGCCTGGACCGAGCAAGTGCTGCCTGCAAATTCCCACTCAATATTTTTCATACAAACTCACTCCCTATGGCCGTCCGCAGACAGTTCTTATGGTTATCATATCTTACTTAAATATAGAATTTTAGCCATTCCAGCTCACTTTTGACGTTGGCCAAAGAAATGCGAGCAATTGAGCAGAAAGATGTGCAGAATTTATTTACTTAATTTACTGCTTGATTTCGCCTGCACAAACGATTGCGCCGGAATTTATGTAATCGTAGAAAGGTGCGCGAGGCGCATCGACCTCATTTGCGTCCATACTCAGCGATCGTATCGCTGATATAGCAAGCATATGGCCAAAGTCATTACTAGTGCAGTGATCGAACGCGATTAAAAAATGTGATGCATTATTTTGTAGACAGCATTGTGTTAACGTAATTAAAGCAGGCAAGAGAACTGATTTAGAGCGAGAAATTTAAGCTTGGACAAATTATGCTAATATAAAAAATTATACATACGTTCGATTTCACGGTGATTGTGGCGACGGCGGAAGTGATGGTGGTGACGCCGCCCATAGCCATAGTGTCCGGCAGCCGCGCCTTCCTTTACATCATTACCATCTTCGCCAGCGTCGTCATTTCCCAGCTTGGGGTCGGCTGCGGCCTCTCCGCTGGCCTGATCGTCTTTTGGCTCATCCCCCTATAATAAATTGTATTTGCTCGTTGACGTGGTTAGTTTTTCCGGTATGATATGAGAGTTTCATTTTTATTACAGGCCAGTTGGAAGAGAAAGTACAAAATAGAAGAGGATTCCGATTATCTCGCCGATATTGTAGCGTTCATTGCGCAACGCACAAAACTTGAGAAGCATACTTGACCGGTTATTTTCTACTATTAAAACTCCCTTACTTGAAAGAAACACAAAATAAGAGCGTACTGATACTGACTTTTTGAGCTAAGTCTATGCAGCAGGGAACAATTTAAAATAGTACGTTCGAACCAAAAGTATTCATCTGACTGTGATAAAAGAGCATTCATGCAATCTCTTCATAAAATTCAATTAAAATTAAGAGCTTTGGCTAATTACCTGAGCAGCGGACAGAGCCAACAAGCAGCCGAACAGAGCGACGTATAGGATAGCTTTCTTCATCTCGACGGGAGCACGTACTCTTTCTGCGCACAGGGAGAAGACGACCGCACCCCAATGGAAACCACTAGAGAAATGGCTGCTAGGAGATTTGAGTCGGACTTTAAACTAGCTCAACTTGGAGATGCTTTGACGACCGTCTGTCAGCTCGAAGGTCAGCCATTCGCCGATGTTTTCATTTCTGTAATGACTGACGGCGCGACTCTGAGATCTGATTGCAGATTGCGCTGCTATGCGCTCGGATATTGCGTCAGTGCGATGGTATGGCCTGATAACCTACTGCAGCAGACGGACGGCGATGTTGAAATTTCTGAACGAGCCGGGGAGAGAAGGAAAAGTATGGAGTTGCAGTGACGACATTTATCGTATCGGAGGTATCGGATCTGGTCGGACTGGCTACGATTGGAGTAATGAGCTGACTAAGCCGAGGAAATGTTTCGTTGCATTAACAGTCAGATCCGTCCCAACGTTGCAAGGGAAGTCTTCAAACGGCATATCGGCCAAAATCTTTACACTTGATGACTAAACTAGTATATCCATTCGTACTCATTGAAAAATAGCTCCAAATAAACAAAAATATAAAGGGAATGAAGACCGTTGAATGCGCTTGTTGTTGCAGTTAAAAAATGTGAAATAAATTTTGTTTACATCCGCTCATTTCGTGCGCTAAACGTAACATTTCCAGATTTGTAACTTG
>NIUQ01001269.1:0-32973 GCA_002796945.1 Plectus sambesii | reverse complement strand
CATTTCGCAAACTTCACTACGCCCATGCTGGCACTGTCAAGATGAAGCAGGCTGCCCGCACTTACGTCTGGTGGCCAGGCATTGACCAGCACATTGAGGTTCTGGTAAAGAAGTGTATTCCCTGCAGTCAAGTTGCGCCCCATCCCGCGCCAGTCTATCAGCCCTGGCCTGATCCAGACCAGCCATGGGAGCGCCTCCACATTGACTTCGCTGGGCCCTACATGGGGAGAAGTGGCTAATAGTGATTGACGCCAAATCAAAATTCGCGTTCGCACGTCAAATGGGAAATGATACGACTGCAAAACGAACAATCAAAGAAATGAACGCCATCTTTGACGTGATGGGTCCTTGTACAACAATCGTATCTGACAATGGACCACCATTCAACAGCAAGGAGATGGTTGATTTCTACAACAAGTACGCAATCGACCATGTCACAGCACCACCTTTTCATCCAGCAAGCAATGGCCTTGCTGAACGCTTTGTTTGCACTTTCAAGGAAGGAATGCAAAAGATGAAACTGAGTGGACAAAATGACCGACTCAGTGCACTCTGGTTTATCCTACGCGACTACAACTGGTCGCCACATTCAACTACAAACATCGCTCCTGCGCAGATGATGTTTGGCCGGCCAATTCGCACTGAATTGTCAGCACTGCTACAGAAAAAGCAGACACCTTCAGCCAATATCCAAAAGGATGTTTACCACAATGGACAAGCTGTATGGGTAAACGTTGCTATTCCTGGAAACCGTGCAGAATGGTCTACAGGATGGGTTGAAAAGCGCATTGGCAAAGTTCTTTACATGATACTCATGGCAAAGGGTACTCATCGCAAAGCTCACCGCAATCAGCTACGCCTATGTATACCTGAAGAAATAGATGTCATAGCTGATGAGTATACACAATCACTAACCACTCCATCTATTGCCACTGATGCGCCCACTTCACTACCAGACGTCACAACCACTGACGCTGATGCAGACGTCCTGGATGAAGATGAAGCTCAAGATCAACCTGAATCATTGGAAGACACCAATGCTGTTATTTCAGGTGCTCTAGTCACAACACGCCGCTATCCAAGCCGCAACCGGAAGCCACCAGATCGTTTCACACCCTCACTGGGTCCTTCTCAGAAAAATGGGAGGACCAATTAAAGAAGGGGATGTCGGCATAGATGACGAGAATGCCGAAATGTGATAAATGAGATCTAATGGTTCATCTAGGTTAATAGGAAATAGAACCACTATTTCTGGGCTATTGAGGTCACACCGCGTGACCTAGCCTTGCGCATCCTTTATCTCTCTGCAAGATAAAGGTCACCACACTAGTATAAAAACGTGTGTGTTCTCACACTAGGGTGGTTGTTCAGTTATTCGGTTTAACGTCACTTGTATTACATTGATGTAGTTGTGTATAAACGCTTACGGACAAGTGTTCGAGGGCAGGTGTTCGAGGGACAAAGTGTTCGAGGTAAAAGTGTTCGAGAAGTGTTCGAGGGCAGGTGTTTGAGGGACAAAGTGTTCGAGAGACAAGGTGTTCGAGGAAAAATGTGTTCGAGGGACAAAGTGTTCGAGGCTGGTAGTACAAGGCTGGCATAAAAAGATCTAGGATTTTATCGGCGCAGCTCATCCAGAGATCTACGTTTTCGTAGAAGAACTGAAAACGTTCTTTCGCCAAGAAGAAGATCATCGACGGCAGCACCGCGCCGCTTCACTGAACATTGTCGCTGCTGTATCTCCAGCCGCCACTTCGTCTCCAGCCACTACAGCTGCCCGTCCCCCTGGTGTGGGGTTCTACAAGCACCGCAGCGCCGATTTGAAAGCCAAAGTGTTGCAATTTCAAAACGGAAAATTTTGTACTTCTCTGGTTAAAACGGGCTTGATTCGATTTCTTTCTGGTGTAATAATCATATACCGCGAGGCGGTCTGCGCATCAAAATGTCGGCAACTTCAGAAAGAAATTGAATCAAGCCCATTTTAACCGAAGTACAGGATTCTCCGTTTTGAAATTGCAACACTTCGGGTTTTAAATCGGCGATGCGGCGCTTTCTGTACTATTTTGTATATTTGACATGCGCGTATTCGACGGTTCNCCCTCGAACACTTATTTTCTCGAACACCTTGTCTCTCGAACACATTGTCCTTCGAACACTTATTTCTTCGAACACTTTTACCTCGAACACTTTGTCCCTCGAACACCTGCCCTCGAACACCTGTCCTAGAACCCACACATTCTCCAGAAGCAGTGCTCAACTGTAAAGGTGGTGAAGTTTAAATAATGGATGATTTTCGAAGCGAAACTCTCAAACCTCGCTCGTCATTTAGGATATGATTCACAATTGAAGGTTATTCTTTAAGAGATATCGGTAGCGTACAGAAAGTTAAAACTACCAGTATCCTCACGCGATTGTTTACTCAGACAACCGAGACTATCTGATCATTGTCACTTGGTACATCCCACATTTAATATACCTGACGCAAGGTAAAGTCAGCGATTCCCAGTTGTTGTTGTTGTCCATATTTGTGCTTTGTTGAAAGACGTAAATCGTCGGTTTGACGTCAGCGTGTGTACATTTGCTAGAGTCGATGTAGAGCAGGACAAATAATAGTAGCCATACAAACGCACGCATTATTGCAGAATGCTAACGGCTGTGGAACATTTACAATCCGTACTGGACGCCGCATTCGCTACTCTTGTTTATTAATCCTGCTCGCATGTTTATGCCGCGAGCGTGCAATCTAATACGTAACCAGATGCGGCACTGCGGCGCGGCAGTCGATCGTTGTTCGGGTCTCTTGGAAAGACTAGAGTATAGGCAAAGTAGTTTGTAACTTTGGACCCCGACTGTTCGCAGAACCTCCTGCTCACCAAGCATAATACCGGAAATGTACGAAGAGACAAATAAGGCCCTGATGGCTGATTTAGTGTCTTGGAAGCGTTTAACTGAGTCACTTCAATGGTAGTTCCGTTTATTGCTTTGATTGACAATTCAGTGCCTGTTAGACATGATCGACTCACAGTCAAACCATTAGTTTTATCCACAGTAATATGGAGGGATTCTCAACTCTTTTTAGTGCCAACAAATATAAAGGGAACATAATGGTTCAAGGTCCTTTATTAAGTTGCATCGGATCCACTGGCCTGATTTATTACAGTGAAGTATTTGATTAATCGATGAACTTTAGTAGATATGGCTAACTAAGCAAACAAAATTGTGATAAAATTTCTTAAGATGAGCTTCGTCAACTCGACGGAATCTTCGTCAAAATAATTGATAAAGTGATGAAGACCGGACCTAAGACGAAGCATCAAAGAAACGACCATGTTTACACTGCATGCCTGCCGTTTTTCAGATGCTTTCTCCAAATTAGCGTCTTTATTTATTCATTTCAACGCATCTCATGAAAATAATAAAGCATAATGTGATCAAAAGATCACGAAAGAATAGACTCATTCGATAGACTATAGTACCAGCGCTCGCAGCACAGAAAAATAGTACGTTAGAATCAACCGATTCTTAATCTGACACCCAGAAATCTTGTACGCATATACAGAGGAAATACCGTATAAAAACCCGACAGGGTACTAACGATAAATTTGGGATCTTTGAATATAGGTATCTTAATTAACTCAAGCAAATCACCGAGCAGAAAGGATATTCGATTCATAGTAAACTACATCAACCGTTTACATCAATCTTTTACATCAATATGCAAGCAAAAGTAACACAAAGCGAATTGTGAAATATGTTACCATTCAGATGGATATTAGTTTCAAACTGCGCTTCGTCTTTGTTACTTTATAGGTACTTTAAAGCCGATTAAACTATGGTTCGAATTGAGTTTCTTTCAAAAAAGGCACTGCACTTAACGGCGGTATCAGTTTTCTGTGCTTTTGTGAATGAGATGTAATCTTTGTAACATGGTGGACAGAAATAAGTCTAGGTGGTGAGAAGCGCAGTTTGAACATCATAGGTTCAATAAGGCCAATAACAAATAAATACAGTGGCAGCAAGAGCCAGCGGCGCGCGTAGTGGGTGCCTTCAAGTGAGAGCAAACGCACAACGGCCAGTCAATTTGTTTATCGCCAAAAGGCGTTCCCAGCTGAACACGCCACTGGAGAAAACAGCGTGGCCTCTAGATCCCTGCCAATAGTCACAAGAAAAAATAGAGATTAGATGAGATGCTACGGTTTGAAATTGCCATACAAATCGAAAGAATTTAAGGGCGACTAGAACAGTAATACTGTGATTTAATGCGGGTACAGGTTTAAAAGTTGATATACTATGCGAATCAATGATATATCGTGGTTCAGAGGTGAGCCGAACAGTTCTGCAGAGATGAATGCACATATGGTAGTAGGAGCAGTTCTTATTTTATATGTTGGGTTGCAACTGATTTAATCCCTGCTATCCTTTTTTATCAAGTTGCGGGTACATTGTAACAAATAGGTGGGAGCATTCTGTATCTTCACACAATTGTGCGATGAGTACAGTTGCATTTGAAAAGAGCTAAAAACAAGAATAGCAATCGTTTCGCAGTGTTTAGGAACAAACTGTTTGAGGATGAAGCAAGTAGCAAATGAGAGGCATTATTTGCCATTTAGAATTATCCATATGTGCACATTCACCGACTTTTTAGTCTACCGTAAGACATCATCATATAGATCAAAGTACTGTGTGATAGTGCAGCGCCGTCTCATGGAAGAGAACAATAAGGATATTTTCTCGTCATTTATGAGTTATAAAGGCCAAGCGTTTGCTAGCAGTAAAAAAATTAAACAATCTTTCGACCAAGTGAATTAAAACGACCCAAATTTATTGCATTCAGCCTACGGGATCGTTTTGACTTGACTTTCAAGTATACTATTGATTAAATCCGATACAGTAAGATTTTGAACTCATGTGATATATTCGAGCCGGACACTCAAATCTCACTGCTCTTAAATCTTTTCTGTTCAGTGACTTTTAGTCAAGGCGAGAGGAGCAGTCTAATCACATCAATTTTTTGACCGAGCCTGCAGCTTTTCGGTGGGACTGGCACGGCGGTTTACATCCGTGAGACGGCGCTGTCTCGACAGTTCGATTCATCGTTTAAATAATTCGAATTTTTCAAATCAGTTTAAGAGCACTCAGTCGTCGTCTTTGCCCTTGATGGGCTCCAGAGTGTGCCACTGAGCGACGGAGCGACGGGGCGTGGCGAGCATGTCTTGCCACTGGCGAAGCGCCGCGTTCGCGGTACTGTTGTGTCCAATGATCACCTGCCCGATCGGTTCGTTTGAACCGACCCGATCGTAATCAGATACTGTCACTTGAATGTGAACGCGCTGAAAAGAATATGTCGCTATTTCATAGGACTGGCGCAAGAAGCAGGCAAAAGTTGAAGCAATATTTTATCATATTGTCGTGGAAGAAGTGAAATTTGAAACTCTAAAATACTCTCTTAATATTGTAGAATTTTTAAGCAATTAAGCAACGTCTGTGGTCAACAAAATTTAAATGGCAAACGTTTGTTGCGCCCCATGCTGCTATAAAGTTCGCCTGGTTCCACGCTGCACCCATGTTTAGTAAAGAATCTCTCCTACCTGCATCTTTTCCGGTGGCACGTCAAAGCTGAATGATTCGTTGTAATATGGGTTCAAAGTTTTCATCTTAATTGTTGTTTTCTTTTTCTCCATTCTCTTTGTTCCCTGCATAAGATACATCTTGACGTAGGGATCTGGAAATGAATTGTGATTAAAACTAGCACGCGATAGTTTGCTGTACATCATAAACAATATAAATGTGAGATGCACACAGTAACGTTGATCGACGGCACGCGCTATTGTGATCCGACTATTGCGTCACTTTTATTCACAGACAACACTGTGCGTACTTACGCTCATTCTCTAATAAAACACATAATGTAATAGTCGTCATTTTCGTAATCGTACTATATTACGAGTGCTAATAATTGGCATATATTTTTAGAATAGTGTTTGCCGATTCTTATTAATATCTTAATTTATTTCGGCCAGGGCTGAAACCTGCGTAATTAAGTCTAAAATAAAACGTGTAGTACCTGATAAGCCGAGAACATCCATTTTCTTTAAATTTTTGCATTCCATCACAACGATGGACAGCTTGTTTTTGTTGGGAACATAGCGAAGCGCAAGGCATACTTCGCCTAATCGATTTTCCTGAAATCGCTTCGTTAATGGTATAGTTCAAAAAATTGCACACTTGAATACTTAAATCTATGAACATTTGTGTTTTTATGAAATTTTAGTCTCAGATAAGAATATTTACTGGAGGCGATTCGATGTTGACTGTCTGCTCAATGACTGTGGCGAGGTCGATTCTGCCCAAGTTCACTTGAACCACTCCAATCTGGTCGTGCTTGCCGAATCGGTCGAAATCGTAAACGTTGAACACAAGAGTCTGTCCAGCCACTTCGCTGTAGGGTACCTAAATTGACAAAATTCATAGAACTTGCGCGTTTTTGCTGCTGTATAAATCAAAGATAATTTTATCAAATATGGTGCAGAGATGCATACTCTCGAGATGAGGATCACTGTAGCACCAGTCCCAACTCCTAAACTCGGATATTGTACAAGTTTTGATACTGTGAGCATAGTAAAGCGGCATTTCGACCTATGGCTTTAAGAAGTTATAATAATTTTGTCAGTTTATGTCACTTTGTCAGAGTATTAGGAAAATATATAGTGGGACTTACTTTGAAGACAAAGGTTTCGTTGAATACGGGGTTGAGTGATTTTCGCACCACCTTTGTTTGAAACTTTTTCTTTTTTTCTGGAAGAAGATAAAGTTTCACGTAGGGATCGGAAGTGCCTCCGATATCCATCGCTGGCAGCTCTTCCGCTTGTATAACTGTCACTGACAGCTGAAACGTTGAATATCAGAATGCGTTGAAAAGAACTGATATTAGCGCAGTTCAGGGGGCGAGGTCATCAAGATGCCATCTTATTGCGTATCAGATTGCGTCGTCAGGCTGCTAGAATATTTTTCCATATCTCATGAACGTGTGAGTTGCTATATTATTCTTAGACAAATTTTGCCGCGAATATCCAGTAGTCTGCTGTAGGAAGCTATTGCAGTCCCGCCGTTTGGTATAGTATTCGCTTTAAGAGAAAGATCCCTTGCAATCTTGGGGGCAACCTTACCGCTCCTTTGTCAAAGTCATAATCTAGCTTGTAGGAAATGCGACCGAGGAACTTTTTCTCTTTTTCACTTTCATCTTTTTTCTTGTTATTCGCCGCCATGGTGGCTATTCTGAAACGTGTATTGTTTAAAATGTTACTGCAAATGAAAAGTGAAGAAAAGAATCAGTCTTGCGTTTAGAATATTTAGTGTAAGCTATAAAAAATGAGTTAATCGCTCATTAGATTGTCGTAAGCAGTAGCCCTATTCAACTAGGACTTGGCCGATTGAGCTCAGACGGCATTATTCAACGACCAAAGTCAAATATTAGCCATAATAATCTCGTATCAAATGTATGAGACGCAACTAAACTTGGATATGGATGACAGAGCTTTAGTGAAATAGCTGAATATGATGATAAGCCGGTTAAATCCGCTCCTACTTGTTACAATTAATAAGATCCAGAAATTGTATGAAATCACGCTAGTGAAATTATAGGATACAAGGTTCAATATTTCACGACATCACAATGATGAAATTTTGAATTTTTTTAGGCGCTGGCTCAGTTGGCAAACAAAAAGCTTAGTAAAATATCATTTAGACATAGTTCGTATTATCAAAACACATTTGCCTTATTGTCTAGCATCCAATATTGCTATATATAATCGGTTTAGGCAATGTTGATAGAACTATCTTGTCATTAACTTATCAGTGATCAGCAAGTTAGGACATCAACATAGAAAACCTATTAATTTTCTGTCGACTTTGTATAAATTATTATTCAGACAGCTTAACTCATTTAACACTTTTCCAAAACTCGCAAAAAAACAAGTGAAATTTATTTACGGCAGAATATTTTATAACAAAACCAGTGCAACCCGCAAGTAAACACGATTATTCGATAAAAAACGTATCACTCAGTGGGATATATTCTGAGCTCCGCTTCTAGGGTAGCAAGCGCCATCATCGGTAACATGGCGAACGAAAAGTGAAGATATTACGTTGCCGAAAATCGATTAAGTGACCGTGGCGACGCGCAGTGGAGCGCATTGTTAATAACTCCATTCAACCTAGTTGATAGGGCGCTGCAGTTTGTCTGGCCAACTGGGCAAAACCAACTGTCCATATATCATTAATCGTACCGTGAAAGCGCCAGGG
Source organism: Plectus sambesii (assembly GCA_002796945.1). NCBI lineage: Eukaryota > Metazoa > Nematoda > Chromadorea > Plectida > Plectidae > Plectus > Plectus sambesii. The sequence goes on along the minus strand of NIUQ01001269.1, from coordinate 24,675 downwards.
ACCAACTTAAACGCTCTCGGCGAGGGAAGCAAAGTTAAGTGCGCTTTTTGTAGCACCCTCTCTATTTATATCTCAGAGCCCGTTTGCATGGGTCAGCAAGTTTGCAACTGTACTCTTGTGACGTCAGTGACTGAGTATGCAGCGTCACTGGAATGCAGTTTTTCCTGGTTCGATCAGATAATCCTACATGCTCCGCATATAGTTGTGAACATTTTTATTTTTTATTAGTGAGCTCGAAAGCTAGAGTTCAAAACGAAATTATGGCTTGATCAAGAGCAGAAGGGAGGAAGAAATTTTCCGCCTCGTTTGCTTAATAAATTATGAATTAAATTATCCTCGGCTGGCCATCTCTTTCCTCTCTCATCCAGTATTCATTTCATCGATTGCGGTGTTCATAGGTTACCTTAGTGTCACGCAAGTGATAGGCGATAGAACATTTCCGCGTCCAGAAAGTAAAGCTAAATTAGCCAGTTCCCTCTGTCCATGAACGTCTCAAGCCGAAGATGTAAACTGGGGGGCAAAAGCAAACAGTTGGGAGCGAATTTGTAGAGCGAAATTTCTAAATTTCTAAGAATATTCAGTCCCAGAAATTTTTTAGGGCTTTAAGAGTTTAACCTTTGTCCTTGCTTCAAGTAGACAGCGTAAAAAGCAGTTTATTTCAAACCATAGGAATGCGACCCTTTGCTGACCTGAATGAGCGGGAAGCAGAGAGGAATAAGGTTTTAGAAAAGGGGGTAGAAAAAAGGGTCAAGCTGTCATGCAACTTCACTCATTCTAAAAGCTCAAAATATCTGGCTTAAAAGTCTCAAAGTATTCACGAGTGAGTGACAGAGACGTGCTGACGACTCTCATGTCATTTCCTGAAATCATTCGTCGCAATCCCTTCACTACTCCGCCAAGTGGAGTCTTGCAATTCAATCAGATGGTCAGTGGAGAGATTATGATTGAATCAGCGCTTTGCTCGAATGAGATGCGGCATCAAATGAGCATTCAGAGAACATATCACGCAGATGTATCGTTTGGCTTGTGCAAATAAGGAAACTTGATAGCCTAAGTAATTCAATGAGCCCCTTTGTAGGATAGCAAAGATTTTGATTTTTCCAGCATTGTTTTTGAGATTATCATGTGGATTGTATGTATTGAAATATTTTTCAATGCTACTGCATTGCCTAACATGGCAGCCTCTAACTTTTTAAAAATGATGCAGTAACCAGAACAGAAAGCTAAGAGCGCCAGCTTAGTTTAGTTTGAAGCACGCTGGCTTTTTAGAGAGGCGTCGTTATAGCATGGCAAATGTTTTTTTGCACCCTTTTTCTCAGACTACAAAAGCTAGATATGTTAGTGAGAGCTTCCGTAAGTTAGTTTTTTAACAATAAAATCATTGTTCGTAACTGCATCTTCTTTTTAGTTGCGGATGATCAAATATTGATCTCTCTTATCCAGTTCTCCTGCTATATTACTATGATATATTATGACGTATGTTATAAAGTGATGTAGTCAGATTTGTAGTCTTTGTCCTATACCCGCACCCACCTCTGACGAACACGGAATGATGCGGTCTATGGGACCATGAATGGAAAGGCGGAGAAGGGAGACGGATGGATTGCACCGACGGCTGGGCGTTAGCTGCCGTTAGAATCGGCGCTCTGCGCCTCTCCTAATTGAGTGAGCGGAACGCGGCGTTCATCCAGACACCCCCCCATCTGTGCCCGATCTTCGATATCTTCTGGGAAGGCGAGAGATTCCCATTTTTCTCAAGGGCAACTGGCATTGAGCCAAGAAAGACAATCAGGCGGATTGATTTCTGTGCGAAAGAAGAGGAAACGTCCTTTATAATTAGATTTCTTTGATCGTAAAGAATCAAAGGCAATGTGTGAAATTTTGTGACGGAAATGTGCTAAATGCAGGTCCACTTTTAAAGTAATGCAATGCAACTAGCTTTTAGCTATTTTCCACGCAAATCAGGTTTGTGCTCAAATAAGCGTTCAGCGCTAGAATCAATAATTTGACGAAACCACACGGAAATATTACGCATGAGACCGTATGAGAAGATTAGCTGCGCTATACTTGCGTGCGCTCAAGTATTTGCGTGAGGGTTCAGTTCGTGAAGAGAATGGCATACTGCAATCGCGAGAAAACCAGAAGACTAAATAACTGCGTAACTGAAAATGCCACTACTACAATCGCAAGAGAGACAGTGATTAATCGGTTGTGATGTGCGTGCTACAAATTTTCCGGCTAATATCACTATCGACCAATCGCTATGCTTCACGCTGCTATAATTGCAGCAGTTGTAATAGTTTCCAAAAATAGATTCTAGTTTGCCTGCAATCCATTTCCTCTAAACACTTGCTATAGAGCAAAGCACCGCAACTGCGAACAGTAATAATCGCGCATTACTATCTGTTAAACTCAACTGTCCAAAGATGATTAGAACACAAGAGAGCTCAGTGATCGAAAATCAGACTTTCTCACAACTGTTAGTTATGTATTTTGTACAACTGATTTAAAGAGATGAATATTTCGGCTGTCAGTCGGAAACACTGCTCAGCCCTTTAATAGATCAGATTGGCCACGTCGACCGTTCCAATGAGCATATAAAATTGATGTATGTATCAAATGATGGAGCTATAGAAAATTGAAATATTAAAGAAAAAAGAACGTAGCGTCTTTTGAATACTACTATGAATAAAGCCTAAAATATGTGCAGAGGTATATTTTAAATGATGTAATCGAAACTTTAAAATGCAAAACGGACATCAGCAAAACAGTATGCAAAAATATAAAGAATATCTTAACGAGGCGTTCAGAAAAATGGTGAATACTCATTACTGCAAATAACGATAATTACTGTGTGCGCCAAAAAACTCGACTTAATGGTATGACTCTATGATGTTAGTGGAATGGAAAATGTGCATGGAAAGATACTGGAAGACAGTTCAGAAGTACAAAGCATAGTTTATCGCAGCGATCTGGAGAAATATGTGGGGACAAATGGCGTTAAAAAGTGTCAGCATTGAAGGCTTAAATCAAGAGCACTTCCGAAGAAGCAAAGTATTGAATGGGAAAACTGAGTAGCAAAGTACTTAGATATTTTCAAAAGAGATGAGATAGAGGAAGGTATATTTTTGACTCAACTTGAACGATGAGAGTCAGTTGGAAGCAAGATATTTTTAATTGTTTCACGCGTGTATCTGACTGAATTTATTTGGCAGGTTTCAGATTTCACCATAAGTATTTTAGACGTAATACACGATGTGATAGGATCGACTCATTTGAGAGCATTTTTATTCTGCCAGATTTGTCCTCTACTTGACAGAAAAGTAACTTTTTACGCCTCTAGCAAAAGCGACTTCAGCCCACCTGGCAATCATATCGGTGCCACAACATTACCACGTAGGGATCAGTCATGGGCTTACATCATTGACGTTATAGAAATAAAAGCCGATAACCGCCACTCAAGGCGGATTCGGAAGAGTTGTAGTGAAACACGATGTAGCAAATTGAGTTTGAAAGAATCGATTGGTCTTATTTGACTGGCAAGCGCTCCCGAGGGCGCCCTATTTTACCAAAAGGCGTACGTACAATCATTTGCTCGTTTCCAGCTAGTTATTAGAGCGTTGGGAGGCAATTGCGTACGTCAAAGCAGATTCCCCCAAGGAAATTGGACCGACTTCATAAAAAGGAAGAAGGTTAAGAGACACATTGCGAGTTATGAAACCACCTTTACAGGGCCTCTTCTGTAATTCAATAACGTAGGTACGTATGTGCGTAGCGCACGCGTTAGCTCTGCCGGAAAATAAGAAGCGACGTCATACACTCCAACTTGAACACTAATACAATTTTCTACGGCAAAGTTTAGATGAAAAATAGACCTGATGTTTTAGAGAACTAATTAAATTCACTGATCACCGTATTGCTGTCCAATGGTAGCACGGTTGACGCTGCGTTTGATAACTTCTCCACTTATGACATGTGCTACATTTACTTTATGAATAAGAGAGAAAAAGAAAAGATTCAGGGAAGAGACGAAATTGCTAGAATATGCTCTCATTCATGCTTTACTCCCTACGCAACGTAATATATATTTGAATCTATCGCGAATCGCTCGTACGCCTTGATGTAGTATTCGCACATTGTAAATTTTTTCTCAAAGAGATGCATACCGCAGTTTAAAACCAACTGTAATGGGAATTGTTGCTGAGAGGAATGCACGCCGACCGCAAGATAATGGATCGATCAGAGTCAGCTTAAAATTTCGGGGCGCGACGCGGGAGCGGTTTCGCCTATCAAGTTATTTGATGAGCACTCTTGTATCGACAGCTACGAATCGATCAACGGCAGGGCGTCCCCAGCATATCAGGTAATATGCTGAGAGTGTGTACGAAATTAGACAAAAATCGGTGATAAGATAAAAGCATTGAAGATATGTACGCAAGATAAAAGTAATTTCAGCATTTGCACTCAGATAACGGAAAGATAGCTCATACGTAGGAGGAACAACAGTGAATCAAATGCGAGGGATGTATTTTACTGAACATAAGAATTAACAAAGAGAAGTTTTTACGTGAAAAACGAAACGCTTGTGTTAAGAAACAAACTTTTTAAAAATTCGATATAAAAATAAAAAGGTTGATAAGAGAGAGACGTAAAGTGTGTACTCTAACACCCTTATGCTTAATGATCATACATCATCTTGTAGCACAAAAGTATACGATTACCCTGATTACGTGCTTAGCTGGTCGTCACACTGCCGCAGACGTCCATATAACCGCTCGATCAAACGTTCCAGCTTCTTGTATTATGCGACGCGCACAATAGAGGGAATAGGGAGCGGATAGACCGCCGGCAGCTCGATGAAGAGCGGTCGAGCAGCGTCGGCTACGGGGCCGCTTTTCGCCGGCGAACCGACGAAAAATCCATACATACATGGTGGCAATGGCATTCACGCAACCGCGAATCGATATCGCATGCGATGGTCATGAAAGAGAGAAACACTGCGGACGCTCAGGCAGCTTTAGACAGCGCCGCCGCTCGCAGTCTCCGTGTGCGTAAGCAATGAGGAAATGCGATACTCTACTTTTGCGGATGCGTAACAGCTCAAAAAGGATATTTTTACCAATTTTGCGCGTTCAGCAAGCAAACTGGTTCTCCTGAAAAGGGCAGTGGCTGTTTTATAACTGATCAGATGCGGTTACACGTCGGCGCTGGCGCTAAAGGAGATGTCAACAAATATCTACAGACATGGCAATCTCACACACACACAGAGGATGTTTCAGGTGCACCTCCCACAATCTGATCTGCAAAGTTGATTGACGATAGGTTGCCCTTCCAACATTCCAGCGCGTGATAGTGGTGCATATTCTCTGGAGGTTCTGNAAGTGCACCTCCCACAATCTGATCTGCAAAGTTGATTGACGATAGGTTGCCCTTCCAACATTCCAGCGCGTGATAGTGATGCATATTCTCTGGAGGTTCTGGCATAGGAGCTTTTTTTTACTCTCTCATTGTGTCTAAAAGCATTTAGTGAAATGAGGGTAGCGTTATGAAACATCCGATTGTATTGCGAAGAGATAACTGTCCCGATTTCACAGAACGACTGCATTATTCTCTGCATCGGAGCCCTTTGAGTAGCAGCTTAATAAATTAGACACACGACTTTAGAGAAGCATATTAATTCGAGAGTAACCCGACTTTCTTGCAAACTTCCCCAGTGGTCGGCACCTGTCGGCTGCTGGAGGGGGAGCGATGCCAACTCTATTGCCCGCCTCCAGCTCTTCTTAGGATAACCGAAGTAGCCAAGAAAAACAATTTCCGCTTCACATCCATCGCTGCCTCTGTGATAGCGCAATGCGGAAATAAATACAGCGGGCTTATCGATGAGTGCCGCAGATCCAATGCCATGTCTCGGGTACGCAATTTTGGCCCAACTGGAGCCCGAAGAATGGCGGTAAGATTAGCAATATCGAATTCTACAAATTTCTACACAGGGTCAAGCAAGCAACCGTTTGCGCTAATCGTAAGATGTGCTTCTTAGCCGTCCCCCTGATGATGCTTAATTTAATTGCATGTCATACGTAACATCACAATAGCGTTGAGCACTGTTATTTTCGATTTTACTATTGTCACTGTTTTCATATGCCATTTATTAGCTGAGCACGACATTTAATCGATCATTAAAGTTATTTATTTCCTTCCAGCCATATTTTGATTTGTCTCGGTATGGAGAGCATCCGTTCCATTAGTGCAAGAGATTGTTTCGATACCCAGACATGCATTTCATATAAGCAAAAGTAATGTCGGAAGAGTGTACAAGTCGTTAGTGGTGGATGTTACTGCGAAGCAGAAACAAATGCCAAAAAATAAAACATGCGATGAAATATGCGGCGCCATTTCCACGCGTAAGTATTATTTGTAGTACAGAAATACTGCTGCCGAGCATGCAGCGTTATTTTATAATCAAATCAAATACTGATCAAATTCAAATTGGCTGAGAGTATAATGTTTCCTCGCCTAAAACTATGCTCGGATTTCGATAAAATTTAATCGGCTTTGATACAGTTCGGGGTCAATTGAATTTTTCCAACTACTGTTCCCAATCAAACAGCCATGTACTTCAACTGTACTTTCATGATTTTTTACGTAACGAGTATAATCCAGTTTGGCAATCAAGCATTACGCTCCATGCTTATCTTTAACTACTGCTAGTCAGTCCCTGAACTGTGGTCGAATATTTGCGTTTCAGGTGAGCTATGTGAAACTTTGTGTCCAAAATATAAAGTTGCAGTATTGATATTGGCGTCGATAATGCGTTACTGGCTAAAAAAAGCTAGACACTAATGCATTCTAATGTGTTCCTGACATTCAATATCTCACGAACAATCCTTAATTGAAATGACTGGATTTTAATCAATACTTTCTGTAGACCTTCTTAAAGTATTCACCCTACCGCATAAGCAGGAAAAAATTGGGATAAAGGGAGATGGGCAGAGTACGGTGGGTGCGTACTCAGTTAATACTCAGTATGAGTCCACTGTTAACCTTTTCTACTTTTAATAAATGTGAACCAAGAATAACCTACTCTGTAATGTGAAAGGGTATTTTGCGTCTAATTTATTGCAATTGCATTTGTGAATGGCTTCCAGTTTTAGCTATAAATTTTTCGCCACTACAATAAGTTTGCTAACTATTTACTACTTTTTCTTACATTGAAAAACTTTCTGTCGGTCTCTAAAGACACAAGTGTCAGAGCCTAAAGCTGCAGCCACTACTAGGTTGAGTCGCTTATCAACGTCCTGTAAATAAGAGTTTTAAGTATCACAGATTGCCATATCCCTAAGCAGATGTCTCTAAAGTACTAAAACTGAATAATATAATATATTTGTAATTTATTAAGGTAAAGTTCAAGTACATAATTATATTTAATCAAAAAATTAATAATTCCCTTGAGAAATCAAGTACATTAAACCTCGGATTATGAAAGCTAAGCGGGAGCCATCCAAAAGCTGCAATTATTTGGGGTGCAGTTTTGCGGATTCTACTGTATGAAGAGTATAACCGAAAACCGGGCAGACAAATACCCGGCCTTCAAGCGAATGACTTCCTTGCACTGGTTAAAGATCGTGGCTCATTTCCTCTCTCGCTTGACTTCATGTCCCCATGTTTTTGCACCTCATGGGATAGCCCTAAAACTGAGCAATAATTAAAACGTTTTCGCAAAGGAGACAGCTCTGCGGTGAATAATTTAGTATTTTTGTTCGCAATGAAGTGAAACGCCAGTAAGTTGATTATTCAGTACACAATGGAAGCTATTGATGAGACACCCACTTCAAGAATTCAAAACAAAAAGACAATTGCTCATAGCTGATTTCAGCTTTTTGCTGACGCAAGTTTTCGATTCAGTCGAGGTGATCAGGAAATTGATGACGAGCAGTCTGGCAGAGCAGATGAGCAGTACGGTCTGCTGATGTACCTCTGCTTTCAAATGTCTGATATACTTACCAAGTACTTAGCTGTCGTTGTAGAAATGCATTTTTTACTTTTATTACTTTTTGTTACAACGACATCGGAAACAACGATAACAACCACGACAACGCCGTTAATTAACTATAATAGCTCAGAAGTATCAGATACAACTCTTGCGAGCTTGACTGCAACAACTTCTGAAACAATATCATCGCCAGAATCAACTATAACAGATACTCTTACGCCACTAATCACTACAACTACTGTAACAATGTCATCACCAGAATCAACTGTAACGGATACTCTTACGCCACTAATCACTACAACAAGTGCATCAACTGATCCTGAAACTCTTTCAAGCACAACGATATCTTCAGCATTTACCGGCACAACAACTACTGAACCCAGCGCCGCGTCACTAACCTCAAGTGTTCTATCAACAGCATCAACTTCAGCTGACGCTTCAACAAGCGACAGCATTATTTCAACAACAACTGATGATGAAATTTCTTCAGTAACATCAACAGAATCAGCCACGGGCACTGGAAGTACAATTGATTCAAATGAAACTTCTACAGTAACACTATTCACCAATTCGATGACAACTTCAAGCTCAAGCGATTCTAGTACAACAGAAACTTCAAATGAAACAACTTCAACCGCGGCATTCAGCTATTCAACAGTTACATTCACGTTAGAAGCATCAACAACGGATTTAAATAATTTGAGCACAGCATCAGATAATGTAACATCAACAGACATGACAAATTCAGAGATTACAATGGAACCCTGTTTAAATGATTTGAGCACTGATAGTGGTTCTACTCAGGAGACGGCTTCAACAACAACGTTTGCAGAAGTAACGACGACAACTTCCAATATGATCTGCTCAACGTCAAAAATTACAACAACAGCGTCAGGTACTACAACAGTGACAACAAACATTCCTTGTCCAATAGATGCGGAGACAATAGCATCAGAAACAACTTCAACAGCAACAACTACGCAATGTTCAACTACAACCACTAATACAACATTGACAGGGACATCCACAACAATTTCTTCAATACCCTGTGAAACTGAAGAAACCATAACGACAAACACGCCAATATTCACTACAGAAAGCTGTTTAGCATCGACGACCATAACAACTGCGTCAGGAACATCAATTGTCACAGCGAAAATTCCTTGTTCAACTGATATGACAACCACAACAAATTCAGAGACAGATTCTACGACATCGTCAACGCCATGTTCAATATCGACTTTGACAACAATAGGAGCTTCCACAATAATGACTACAATGCCATGCGAAACCACTTTGACAACTGCAGCATCAGAAACTGTTCCAACTACAACTATATCATCATCTGAAACCGATCCATCAACAATTGCATCATCATCAGAAAGTGTTCAATCGACAGCATCGTCAGAAACTGTTCCAACAACAACACCGGCTGAAACCGCTCAATCAATGACATCCTCAGAAACTGTTCTATCAACAAATACAGCTTCATCAGAAACTGTTCCAACAACAACTACAACACCAGCTGAAACCGCTCAATCAATGACATCCTCAGAAACTGTTCCAACAACAAATACAGCTTCATCGGAAACTGTTCCAACAACAACAACAACAACAACACTAGCTGAAACAACTAACACAGTATTGACAACTACATGCTCATCATCTACTATCACAACAACATCTTCAGGAACGACTACAGTGACAGTGGCAATCCCTTGTCCAGATGTATCAACTGAAGCAACGGCAGAGACCACTTCAGAGACAATCAGTGGACATGCCTTCAGAAAAAAAAGGCAGGCAGTCATAACAACAACTGAGCCATGTTTAACTACTATGACTATGACTACCCCATTCGGGACATCAACTCTGAGCACAGCTATTCCATGCGAACTTGATACAACTACAACACTGAGTGCAACTACGCCAACGGATACAACTACAACTATGGATTCGACATCCACTTTCTCAATTATTGCCTGCTCATCAGAAACTATATCAGTAACAGTGTTTGGAACATCAACAGTAACTACAAAGATTCCCTGCCCTACTGATACTACAATGACTTCAGAAGCAACATCAACAGGAACATCTTCTGAAGCAACATCAACAACAACTGAAGCGGTAGGAACGTCTTCTGAAGGAACATCAGAAACATCTGATGCAACATCAACAATAGCAGCAACCTCAACTCCATGCTCAAGTATTACTACAATGACAACAGAATCAGGAGGTTCAACAGTAACTACAGTAAATTCGTGTGAAACTGATACGAGTACAACAACAAGTACAACGTCAGTGTCACCAACTGAATCCTGTTCATCATCCACAACCACTATAACAGCGTCTGGAACATCAACAGTAACTATCACAGTTCCATGTCCAACGGATACAACTACAACGACTTCAGAAACGACAACTAATTCTCCAACCACGGCCTGTTCTTCATCAATAACCATGGTAACAGAGTCAGGAACGTCTACAAAAACAACCATAATCCCCTGCCCAACAGATACAAGTACATCAATGTCAGAAACGTCTCCTTTTCCAACCTCCTCAGATATATCATCTACAGATACAACAGCAAAGTTTTCCAAAACCACGCCATGCTCATCAACTTCAACAACAACAACGCCACAAATGACTACCACAACCACAAAAGCGTCAACGACAACAATTTACAAAAGTACAACACCAAAAAAGACGACACCAAAAAAGACAACATTGAAGAAGACAACATTGTCAGGGACAATGTCAACAAGTACATCCACTAAGAGTTCTATCACATCATCAACTTCAACAAGCACTCCTACTTCTTCAACTTCAACTCTATTGTCTTCAACTACTTCCAAAAAAGTATCAACGACTACATCGACTCCAACTAAAACTTCTACAAGTACAAGACCATCAACGACATCATCAACAAGCACGAAAACATCAACTACGCCAGCTACAACGTCACAGACATCAACGACGTCAAGCACGAAAATAACGTCAACAACCTCTACAAGCACAAAAAAACCAACAACCACAAGCAGTACAGGTAACATATAAATTTAAATACAAAAGTACTCATCCTAAGCTTTTTTCAGCTACGTCAACAACAATAACGACATCTACAAAAACTTCAACAAGCTCAACACTAACATCTACAACTACTAAACCAACGACAACTACGAGTCCAACAACTACATCTACAAAAACGTCATCTAGTTCAACAACTACTAAACCATTAACAACATCTACAACTACTAAACCAACGACAACTATGAGCACAACGACTACATCTACAAAGACTTCAACTAGTTCAACGGCATCATCCACAACTACTAAATTATCGACAACTACGAGCACAACGACTACATCTACAAAGACTTCAACGAGTTCAACGACATCATCCACAACTACTAAACCATCAACAACTACGAGCACAACGACTACATCTATAAAGACTTCAACTAGTTCAACGACATCATCCACATCAACTAAACCATCAACAACTACAAGTTCAACAACTGCAGCTAAAACAACTTCTACAAGCTCAACTAGACCGTCTTCAACTACTAAGTCAACGACAACTACACCTACAAAAAGCTCAACAAGTTCAACAACAATATTCACAAGTACTAAACCAACGACTACATCTATGAAACCAGCAACCACTTCAACAACTACTAAACCAAACACAAAATTAACGACCACTACCGGTTCAGCAACAACATCAACAATAATTTCTTCAACAACTTCAACTAAGCCAACGACTACTTCAACAACGCCGATAATTATAAGTAATGTGCCAATTACGACGAGTTCCACAAAACAGTTTACAACTGTGACAACCACAAAAACTACACAACCAGTAACGACAACTTCAACGAAATCTCCAGTAACAACTGTCAGTTTGACAACAAGTGCAACTACTACAAGCACGAAGACCTCTCCAAAAACCAGTTCAACCTCTACAATCAGCTCATCTACAAAATTAAGTTCAGCAAGTTCACCTATTGCAACGACATTAAAAACAACTATAGCTTTTGTAAGCACAACAATAACTTCTACAAGCACTGCAAAGTCAACGGCATCTACTACAAGTTCCACATCAGCTGCTACGACTACAACTATGAAGACGACTTCACTGAAACCGACTTCCACAAGCACAGCTATGAGACCTTTAACGACAAGTAGTACGCTCTCAGTCACTTCAACAACGACGAATATACCAACTACTTTATCTGAAAAAGCATCAAGCGCAACGAGCACCACCTCAACCACAAGTAGCACTTTAACAACGAGATTAAGTACTTCAGTGCCAACCTCAATTACGCCCATGCTCGCAAAAAGTTCAACAACAATATCTTCAACTGAAACAACCACGAATAAAATTACGTCCACAACATCGAGCAGTACTACTACTAAAAATTTGGCAGCCGCAACTACATCCACATCAGCTGCAAAGACAACTCTGCTGTCGACAAGTACAGCAACTCCATTAACAACAAACACAACGAGAATTTTGAGTTCTACTTCGACTGTGACACCTACCAGTACTTTGAAGATGACTGAAAGCTCAACTAAAGCAGTATATTCAACTTCTTCTACAACGGCGTCTTCTTCCGGTTTCAATACAACAAGTAAGAACTGTTTATACAAAAATGAGTACTTGCTTAAAACTACGATATATTGACTATCACTATCATGTGTGATATCGCGGCTTTAAATTGATTTGTTAAAAAGTTATAATTAGAGGAGCCATCAAAGAAACTTGTTGAATTTCTCATGTTTTCTTGTCTTAATTTTATCTTTGCGTTTGTACTTTAATAAATTCAAATGTTAATTCGTTTTGCGGCAGTTTTTAATACATTTTTAGCCACTACGAAAACAAAGCCAACATCAACTGAAGCAATAACGACAACAATTTATAAACTAAAGCCGAGCTGCAATTCGAATCCATGTCGAAATAATGGCAAATGCAGAGAAACAATTGAAGGATATGCGTGCTCTTGCGACAGTGGACGATTTACTGGCGTCAACTGCGAAACAGGTAACGTCCAAGTTGGGATTAGATGAATCTCCCTTGATACAAATTTGACATTAGCAGCGAGTAGTTTGCAGAAATACAATGTAAAATTTACTATCATTCTTTTAAAATGCAGTTTCCAAACAGGTTGACCTTTAGATATTTTTCAGACATTGGCGCATGCTACAGCAATCCGTGCAACGTTAATTCAACTTGCATTAAATATGGGAAGGATTTTGCTTGTACCTGCGATACGGAACATACCGGCACACTGTGCGAAACAAGTAGGTCCAATATTTTTTACTTACAAGTTTGCGGATATTGTTCGTTCATGATGCTTTTATTTATCCCCATATGAAAGCAGCGGCGAGTTGTGACAACTTTTAGCAATCAATCAGTGTGATTCCAACCCGTGTCAACATCAGTCGACATGCAAGGATCGCTACGGCTACTACGAGTGTGCATGCCCACGTGGATATGCTGGAACAAAGTGCGAAAGTGAAGTAAACACCTGTCTGAGTTATCCGTGCCAAAATGGCGGCACATGCGGTCATAGCTTTGATTTCTATTCGTGCAAGTGTAAAGACAAGTTTACCGGCTACAACTGCGAAACAGGTACGCACGTAAATTTGACTAATTTCATTCTTTCTCAATTTTGAGATCCCTAAATATTTTCTACTTAAATATGTTTTAGTTAATAGACAAGAACTGTTCACATGTGTGTGGTAACTGTTTTAGAGATAACTATTTGCTCCAGTCAACCTTGCATGAATGGCGGTAAATGCACCTTATCTGGCGGTAATAAATATACGCCACCGACCGCATTTAAATGCGAATGCGCTCCGGGATACAAAGGCACTCTCTGTGATCAAGGTTTGCTATTGAACAGCTTTTTCATAAACGCTTCTTCAAAATTATAAACTTTATTATACTTGAGCTGATGAATTGTAGGAAATAGAATGTTTAAAACACCCATCAAAATTGACTTAAGCAATATTTAAATATTTATAGAACGGAAAAATTGGACGTTAATTGGCATTATAATTATGTTGTAAAATTTAGTATATTTTTTCTTACAATCCAGTGTTTCTTGCATATGTCGAACTTTAGAAGTATCGTCCTGTGATGACAAGCCGTGTATGAACGGCGCCACGTGTGTTCAGCAAGCATCCGGACTGGCCTGCACTTGTCCATCGGGTTTCACTGGACAATACTGCGAAAAAAGCAAGTTTTGATTAATTTACTTATGTAATAATATATCTTTCTTTTTTACCATATTCTCTGTATTAATAATTCTACCAATTGTTTTCGCATTATTAACAAAATGCCTCGGTGGGGTAAGAAGCGCTGTTCGTTAAGAAATAATTGCGTCGCTAAAGAAGACATTTTTGATCATTGAGGCTGCCTCGTCTTTTAAAAGATAATCTCTATGCCAAACATAAACTATCAATTCTTTTGGAGAAAAAGTTAGTATAACCGTCTTGGAGTAAACTAATTTTTTTCTTTTATTGATACTTTCCCTAAGGACTATTTCATAAACTGATAATTCAGACATTGATGACTGTCCAAAGCCCAGTCCTTGCATTTACGGCCAGTGTTCCGATTTGGTGAATTCATACACGTGCTCATGCACGCCCGGATATAATGGAACATACTGCGAAGGTGAAATCAACGAATGCGAATCAAGTCCGTGCAATGAAAAAGATTTCAACGCTACATGTCTTGATTTAATCAATCAATTTTCCTGCGTTTGTAGCCCAGAATTTACTGGGATGATTTGCAAGACAGGTAAGAATTTTTTGTTTAATACTCGTCAGTGTTCTCGACTCATAGTCCCCTCTCTTCTATGAAAAAAATAAAATTTATAACTAGTTAAAATTTATGGACAGAGAGAGTCCCAAAATATAATATTAATGACATTATCAACACTTATTAAGTAGGTTTGAAATGGTATTAAAGAAGAAAATTTTCTTATTATGCAAAAATCATTAGTTTCTTTTTAGCGATAAGCGTAACCGTAAAGGCGGCCGAGTTAGTACAACCCGGCGGCGCATTGGAGAATGTAGCTTCGGCGGCCGCCGACAATAATACATTGGCTGTCACTGCGACTGTCACTAGTGCGGTCAATTACATCACCGCCTCTCTCTCGCCCGAGCAAAGAGCTAAGCTAAGTTGGACGATAGACGAATTAATCCAATGGTGCACATTCGAAGAGAGGGAATGCGATATGACGTAAGTGAAAAATCCGATCATCATTCTTCACAACTCTTACACTATTGTTAACCAATAGGAAATCTCTAAAACATGACTGTTCTCGTTTCTCTTAGTGCGTAAGTTCTTCATAAACGCGAAGCAAATGAACATATCATTTAGCTTGATAAACGATATATTAAATGCAGAGTTGGGCATTGGACGGCTCCTTGGAGACTAGCAAGGTGTGTGGGGGAAGAGAGTGCTCACTCCTCCGTTCCCACTCTGATTATTGTTCATAAACTAAAGGTTCACCACGAGTTGGAGACGGAGACTCCTTGTACTAGCAATCTAAAAATCAGTTTTATCGTAAAATTTGACTTTTATCATATTTGCATAAAATATTAGTCGTTATCGCATATTACCCTGGTTGACTCGGAAGATTTGAAGGAATATTTCATCCCATCTTCCCAAGCGAAACTCTTTTGTGCACCGCCCTTACATCAGAAAGTTTAACTTCAACTACGGTAATCTGAACTATGTAACGTGCAAGCGCATTTCATAAATATGACGCCAGTTAATTAACGGTTATTAAATATAAAACTTTGCATTTAGTGCGCAAGACAAATTTTCTTCACTTTTGTTTCAATATATCAGCATTTTTATTGCCAACTACCACCTATGTTAAAATCATAATCATTTTAGGGGGCATTTTGGCGCTTTACATGATCCCATTCTTGGCAACTGCTACACGTTCAATTTTGAGAATTCTACACGAAACTTTAAAGCGATCAAAGCCGGCGAAAAAGGAGGTTGGTTGGCCTTTTGAATCAGTAATTGATTGGCTGAAGTTTCATATTTGTTAGGTCTTTCTCTTTTGTTGAACGTTGATCAGTCAGAATATTCCTCTTGGACTGAAGTGGCGGGCCTACGAGTATTCCTTCACGACAAACAGGAACAAATTTATCCCGATTCCGTCGGCTATACAGTAACACCGGGCACTGCATCATCGATGGTCATTTCGCGAGTAAGATTTTTTGCTTAAAAGTTCATAAAGCAAAGCTATGTCATCTGCTGCAGCGTGAAACATTACGGCTCGGACCACCGTATGGAGAGTGCATCGATGACAAATCTAAAGTTCCTTCATACTACTATCCTGGATTGTACGATCAGGGTGTAAGTTTCGAAACTGCATTTTTGCTTCATCAGAAGAAGTATTTTAAAAGAATGTTTGAATTTCGAAGCATTTTAAAGTGTTTTAAAGTTAAAGTTAAAGTATTTTAAATACATCTGCTGCAAAAATTCGTTAAGTTGAAAGCCCGAAATGAGGATACAAATGACTTCATATTGATAACTGGATTGTTCCAATTTGCGTGTTATTGAAAAAGTATAATAGTGTATTCTGAACGACTGTAATGTTTTTCATGTACATATTCATACGTATTCTAGTGTACACATTCATAAGACTAGCAGAATTTATTTAAATATTAGAGACGAAGCTCTGCTCTTTTCGATAGTGTTGCATTCTCCCTCATACTACTTCTTGTTCACCTTTGTTGTGATGAGGGCTGCAACAAGAGCAGGAAGTTCTTGATATTTTTCAGATTCCCGTCTTCTCTATTAATGATCAGGAGATGTGAAATTATTCGTGTTCTTTAGGGTTGCCTGCAAAGCTGTTATCAAGATCTTGTGCAAGAGGCTTGTGGCTGCATGGACCCTTATTATCCGTTTCCATCGAATCAAAAAGCGTGCTCTCTCGATCAGCGAAATTGCGTCTCTGGTTTTGCTGAGAATAACTCTGATCCATCTTCTTGGAATTGCTACTGTCCGCTATCATGCCGGTATGTTCTCATTTCCCACCTAATATTTAGAAGTAGAAATATGCAAAAGTTCAGGCATAAACTCTTGCTAAAACATTATACATGGATATTTCATTGTACTAAAGCAACTCTCGTCTAATAATTTTAACAATATCTTTACGGCAATCTCTTTATTGCAGTGCGCCGATATGATACCTAAAATAAAATATCGCCTATTGTAAATACGAAGACCGTATTTAAGACATTCTTCATATTTTGAAGAATATCTCAAATTGATGTACTGTTAAATTAATCATGAACGTCTTAATATGTAAAAAAGATGTTGGAGTAGTCAAAGTCGCATTATTCAAAATTTTCATAAGAAAGGTGCTTCAGAACGCCACTGGAGCAAATTGAACAATGTGAAAAGCATTGAGTAATATGAAATGATCATTGTGAGCAATTTCAAGTGACAGACTATGGCTATTCAATGTAAATTTTAATAAAACTTTCAGTCGAATTGACTATCTCGCTAACGTAGCGAGAACAAATTTTCGAAATTCGCCCACGCAATGCAGTGATGTGAAGCAGAATTTGACGGCTATGGAGAGCTGCGCGGAGGATGTTCTAAGCAAGAAACTCCTGCTCTACGTCTACTATGCAAATATCGTTTCTTGGAAGTTGCAAGAAGCTGAACTTTATCCGGTTGGTTGCTGAATTTGATTTATTGACACCTAGTAAATTTGTGCTGTTGTATTAGGTCTTTTTATTGTTTAAACAGAACTTTTGGAATACTCAAAAATACTATTGAAAGGATTTTTAATCATGAAAAATTCATTTTAAGACTCTATAGTGTTGATTTTCAATATTCCTTTTTGCAAAGAGGATTTAGAAGATTTACAAAGAAGATAGCCAAAGCAAAATATTATGAAACTGATATTAAAGTAACAATGGCTTAGTCGTCTGGTATGCAAATTATTAATTATCTGATCTCTTCAAAGTGTCTTCAGTTGCGTTAGAATGCAATGTTTACGCCCTTTCCCCGGTCAAGATTTTTAGTAAAGCTTATTTTTTGTATAGTCCAATCCGTAAGAATATTATCAAATCTTCGTGTCTGCTTACAGAAACCTGATAAATTCAAAACATATGTCGAACATTGATTAATGAACAATTATATTCTAAGCTTGCGCGCAGTTAATTCTTGCTTATTACACCAGTAGAAGCGTGTCTGAGCAAAGCATGATAATAATTATTAGATCCAACTGACAGCGCGGTCAGGCTATGAGCATATTTTTTGAAATTATTCGGGATAATTTAAATGCTTCGTTTCAGTTTTTAAACCTTCTCTCTGATACCGGCGGTAACATGGGCCTGCTGTTTGGCGTATCGGCAATCACCTTCATCGAATTCATTTTCACGTTATCAATGGTCACTTTTTACGGTGTAACAAATGCTCGAGTTTGATGATTAATGAAATTTTCTTTTCAAAAATGCTTAATGAACTTATTTACCGCTTTTTGTAATGATACAAAGAAATTTTATTTGCTTTGGTTGCTAAATGATTGAAAACATTTTCCATTTGTTTTGTCTTTCATGCACTTTAATAAAGCGCAGATGCTGTGAAATAAAAATATAATCATAGTTTTTTGTGGCGACAATTGTATTTAACTGAAGATTATTTGAACAGATTTTGACTTGAACTTTGATTATTTGGCGATGCGCCCTTTGCTGGAAACAGAGCAATTTGGCGATACTGACAGAAAATTCCTTCGTCAAGCATCTAACGAAGTAAATGCTGCAAAACTGAGTGCACTAAGAAAGTGAGATGAAATTTGGGCATATTTGCTAGGCAATCAATTTTCTGTCATTCAGATATCAAACTATAGTCAAAACATTTCGATCAGTAATTCAGGACGAGACGGAACACCGTAACACGCAAAGATGCGGATGAGTAAATTGAGCACGTTCGCTGTAAGACTTATTCTATTACGTAAATCGTAAGCTAAGAAAACCAATGAAAACTGGCTAAAACTTTGGATTTTCTGTTATGAAATTTAATAAAAAGTCAAATACAGTCGAATGCATGCCTCATTTGATAGTTTTCGACATATTCCATGCTTTTAGAGAGATTTATGCCCGAAATAGTTGGTCAGCGACTAATCACTCTGGTACTGTTACGTATTGCTAATGGAATTAGTTACGCGAGCAAAATATAGCTGCTTCTCTTCAGTTAAATTAACTTTAACAGTTGAATAATGCTCAAGCAGATGTGGCGTGCCATTTAAAAAATTAGACGAATGTGGGAACAGGCATAATAAATGAATTACAGCTTGGTGATTCATTTTGCACAGTTTAAATTTCGCGCATGGACCTCATCGTAACAGGACCAGAATTTGGTTTTCTCGTTACTGATCGAAAAGTTTTGACTATACAGTATGATTATAATATGCACCTACAAAAATAGTACCGTTTTCATTCTGCGCAAAGTACATTGAGCAAATATCGTCAGTTTTAATAATCCGGATACTTAGGTAAAGCAAGACTTGAAAATGAAAAGCAGTAGTACCTAAAACAAACTTCAAATGCTAATGCGATGGTAGAATGCAACTCATGAAACGTTGTCGTCTTCGCTTTCTCGAAAAGACCTCAATTTGACAAAAATTCAACAGCAATAGACAGAATGGGAATAAAATGATTGTATATTCAGATCATACTACACAATTATACGCTATATACAGGGTGGCGCAAGTTATTCTGACAATTTGTTTTGAACACCATTTCCCTGAGAGTTGTCCATTTCGAACATTTGATAGTTTATTTGAATGCTAAGAGAAAAGCAATTTCCCCGTAAAAAGCCTAGCTTCTTCACATCTTTAGTCCTAATGCGAAATTTGTAATTATACTGGTTCCTTTCATGTCCAAAATACTGTAGTCAGTACTTCGCCTCAATTCATCCGTCAAGAAAAACCTAAGCCTAAAAATTCATGTCCTCCTCATCGTTATGTTTATTTATATCACTCTGAGAGAGTTAAAGAGCTACACTGATCGCAGTACGCTTTTTTTAATCACTGCGGCATCTGCGCGCTTCCTCTTTTTCTGATCGCAAAGAGCTGATGTTGGCGATACTAATTTATGACTGAATCCTTTTATTTCAGTTTTATGCAATACGCACTAAATAAACTCAAGTTAGTTAAGCAACGCATACCAGCACTCATTCTTAATCCGGAGAGCTGCACCAACAAAATGATGTGTTGTCATGCAACAATTTTTAAAAGTTTAGTTGACGCAAAACAGTATTACAAAACCTACAATGATAGGGCTAACTCTCCATATTCTGTTAGCGTTTATTTGTAGTGTACTCGCAATCAGTTATGAAAGCTTACGATGTCCAGCGTTATCGTACGCAGATTGTCCAAAATATGACACAACAAAGCAAAACCATGGACCTTCTCTAGTACTGCACACTTGACTTCGCACAAATGCATATCCAAGGCAGCCGCAGAACTCTTCATCGCAAATCAATTTCCCCCGCTGTTGACCATAACAAGCGTCATGCTCTATACAGCACTGGTTGGCGGCATCTGAAAGTATCCCATTTATTCAAACAGAAACGCATGGGCTATTTTTCTATTTACTAGTCACGACATTATAGGCTCACGTTTACTGAGGTTGAATTGATTTCTATTTGAGAATTATAACATAAACACATGCTTGGTCTGCATGTAATAGGCCTTGGAGATCAGCAACATGTGTGCTAAGGATACAGCTATCTGTTAGAACTAATTCATTCTCACCAAAGTTGTACCTTTGACTCTAAGGTTACACTTGAATGTTTTCTATCTGAAGGGGTCCATTTTTTTGCTTGGCAAATTGATCTTGGCCCCATGATTTGCTCCAGATGGACGCCTCTGGGCATCTATAGATTGCATCTCAGCAGCTGACCAAATATCAAAGAGATTGTTCGCAGATACTAATATTCGCAAAATTTTCAACACGCTGATTTACGAAAATTTAATATCTTTGAATATTTATACCCCTACAGCATCGAGCGCGCTGCACAATAAACAAACTTGATGACGCTATCTTGGTTCCATCCTGTGGGAGAGGCAAGTCTAAGCTTTGTTGCTTTTAACAAGTGAAATAGATGGCTGAAGATAAGAATAGTAGAAGATCGTAAAAAAACTAAGGAAGCATGCAAGTGTAGCAGTGAAAAGAATGCAAAATAAAGAAAGTTTCAAAGGTAAAGTGAAAAGGAGGTTTACTACACAATCTTTCGCAGAATCAACAAAATCATATTGTTTGACATTTGCATATTTTCTGACAAAATGCACTGAGAATGTGAATAGTTTGGTGGAAAGCAATATTTCAACTCAAACTTTTACGTAGTCAATGGTTGTGACACTCTTTATTAGTAAAGCTACTGCGACGTAAACAGCAGTCACCTACTCAAGAGCTCCGGACAATCCCTCTGAATGCTATATTTACTGAACCACTTGGTGAACCATCCGTCGCCGCACTGCCATTCATCACGAGCTGCTAGCGCCTTCATTAATGGACTAAAATTCTTGCCAGGGAAGCAGTACACGCTGGAGGCGATTGTAGCAAGTATACCAAAGAAGAGGAGTAATGTCATAGTGCGAAACTGATTTGACAAGTAAATCAACAGGGGAAAGGAGGTTAAAGCGTTGGCTTTTAGTTAGTACCATCTGCTAATACCATATTTATAAGCCATGTAACTTCTTGATATAACACATAAGCAAGGAACTACCAGGCTTGGAAGTCTTAGCCATACAACTCTGCGCTGAATTGCATTTGCATCATGCCATATGTGCAGTGAAAATGGTGAAGAAGCGAAATAATGCGTGCCATACAGATCGGCAGCGTGGCGCGCAATAAGGCAGTACCAGGTGTGAGGTTTCACGAGCATCAAGCTCACACTCGCACTGCCTATCTTACGATACAGCGCAGCAGTTACTACGTAAAAAGCTATTATAAGCATAATTGTGCAGGAAAAAATTGAAAAGAGCCCGTCAAAAAGTGTCAGACTGAAAACGGCCCCTATAAATGGTCGTAGACTGAAAGCAACCCCCCTCATGTTATTTGATAATAAAAGTGATCAATCAAGATACAATCACAAATAAAAATACAAAAATACAAGTAAAACACAAAGGTAGCTTTGCGCTCAGTGAAATTGCGTTATTCACATGCAACCATACGTGCAACATCAGTAATGTTTTGGCAACCTTATGTATCGCCGCACAACTGCAACACGCAAAAGATATGGTGGTAAAGTGTTTGAGAATGCCGCCACCTGCTGCAGTATTTCATGCTTCGTCTTACGCTAGTGAAGAAACGATTACTGCTTTACCGATTGGAAAATGTGATTCAGCTGCTCTAAAAATTTTTCGGACTATTGTGTTTTCAGGCAAAGATTCAAGACAAGAACAAACTGCATGGCATTGTCAATCATGTATTGACGTTTTAAATAATGTAACTATGAAAACTTTTGAGAGTCACCTTAAAATCTACTCATGATGATAGATCATTAAAATTATTAAGCGCTTAGGTTTCAACCTAAGCGAACCACCAGGCATAATAGGAATGGTTTTGGGCACTATCGTGGAAAACGAAAATTTGCGCCAGTTGAAGCTTATGTGTCATGATGCACATTTCAATCCGTCTCACTTTGGTAGCTTGATGAATGATGAGAATATTTCTCTGGCGCTCAGTCGATTGGATTCCCTGAAACTCAGCACTACTTATTGTGACTTCGATCCTGTCTTCGACTGGGGAGTGTCTTTGACCAAAATTATTCGAGCTCTCAACGATCACGCTCTTCTGAAGGTAAGGTAATTTGAGTTTCGTCCCTGAAGTTGCGCAAGAGGAACATAAATTACATTCCCCTAAATTTCCCCCTGTTTGTGCTCACTTTTCGCGTGATTACTGCATTATTGATTACTATTTTACAGTGATGTTTCTATATTGTGAAATAAATTAATGAAAGCTATTCCGTTCAAACTAAATTAGTTTATTATTGACTCTTATCTGTTCCTAAGACGAGCTCGTTGCCATTTTCGACATTCCGACCCGCAAAGGTTGGTTGTCTCCGCAGTTGCTAAAATTTAGAAAATAAGAAAGAAGCTCGTCCCTTCCCCAACACTAGCGAAAGTTAAATTCGCGCACATGTAAGAAGTGTCTATCTTCCGTTTTTATAGATCTTTGTCCATTTTTATTGCGACCGAAGAATGTTAGGAAAACATATTCTCGCCATGCTGCAGTTTTATGTAAAACTTTTGCAGCAGACTGCAAAAGCTATCCAGTTGCGGTTTGTACTTTCCCATGGTTTCGTTGAAAAAAAGGATGCAAAGAACAGCACCATCGCCACTTTCAACCGGGCGCTCAGTCGGCTTTCATCGTTGAACATACGTCCTGGCCTGCAAATGATTTGCGTCGGCAGTTGGACCCGAATATTTTTTGGTAATGCCAACCTTATGGTTAATACCCGTATTATCGCTGGGAGTTGAATGGGGATGTGCTTCACGTGTTCTTGTATAGTGCTGTGTTCGTTTGTCGAAAATGTCGTCCAAGTCGGTGATCAAGAAGTTTTTGACGCGATTCGGCTTCTGCGAGATGAACTTGACCTAATCGTTGAACCTCTTGAACCAATTCAATAAGCATTGATGCGGGACTGTCTTGAAAACGATTTCACATTCCATTTACTCCCGCGTTCACATTCAAACAGTATATTTAACACTTTTAATCACATAATAAGCGTTGTAGAAATAGCAATTTTTGTACCATGAATCAAGTGGATATTTGCACAATTTTGATAATGTAAAAAAAGTTTCTTAAATAAAACTGAACGGAGCCGGTTGGGTGTGTTTGAGGCGGAGGCAGTGAGTAAAAAATTTCAAAGGTATAGTATCTGAGTAAATAAGATGGTAGCCCAACCCATATGGACAATTAGAGGTTCAATCTCTGTGGATGTCGCATGCCCCATCCCATATCTTTCCTGTCTCAATCTAAATATTCCTACATCAACCCGCTTACGCTATCCCTTTGGTACCCGCAAACTTAATATCATAAATTCTTTCAACTCTCGGACTGAGGGAACGCAATCCCTCCAGAGCTATTCTCAACTAAAGCTATGTCGCCACTATAACTTAACAATCAAGTAAAGCATGAAATATTAGCAATAATCATTCATTGAATATCTGCCGCAGTCCCCAATTGGTAACATCGAAACGACCAGTTGGACATGGCCGTTCGGTTTGCAGCTTTCCAGATGAAAGGGTGTGCGAGTTTGGATCTTCTCTCTAGATCAGCCAGGTGCGATGCAGTCATAATGGTAAACAATGTCCTAACAATGCAAGGGAGAAGGTGTCGGGCAGTAGCCGACTATATCTATACTTTCAATGTGCTTAACGAAAGGTACAGCCTTAGACATTCTAGTTGCAGTTTGATTAACGACGTCGACGCTGAGGAAGAGAATTACCAAGCCCACGCTCGACCAATTGTCCGCTTAATAGATAAACTAGGGATCGTTGGAACAGCTTTTCTACCGATACGAGTGACGCAAGTGATGTTCTTTTACACGCGTTTGGATCTGTGTTAACGTAGAAATCTTGCGCAATGGTGCGCTTAATGTGTTTGTGCGCTAGTCGTCACCACGTACGCAT
>NIUQ01001268.1:0-32893 GCA_002796945.1 Plectus sambesii | reverse complement strand
GGCAAGATCGACGAGGTGCAGTTTGCCCTGACGCAAATGCTGCTGGCGGTCGATGC
The DNA here is from genome assembly GCA_002796945.1 of Plectus sambesii. Taxonomy (NCBI): domain Eukaryota; kingdom Metazoa; phylum Nematoda; class Chromadorea; order Plectida; family Plectidae; genus Plectus; species Plectus sambesii. The sequence goes on along the minus strand of NIUQ01001268.1, from coordinate 32,837 downwards.
CTAATTGACTGCATTCTACCGTAACCGTAAAAATGGCGTGCGACCGAGAACTCTCCGCATTCATGTTCGTCGCTCCGACCGACCCTGCAAATCAGGAAAATTTTTTACACCTTAACATGAATAGTTGGCAAGAACTAAAACTCAAATAGTACCCGTTCGAGAAATTGGCTAGCAGAAAGTAAAGTCAAAATCGGATAAGCGGACACCGCATAAGCGGACTAACTAGATAAGCGGACATTTTTGGCAAGCCCCGTGTGCGACATTTATATGCAACCATGACCGCTTAAGCGGACAAACCGGATAAGCGGACATTTTTCTCTTGCCGGATCAATGTCCTCTTATCCGGTTTTGACTGTATAATGAATAAAATTTCTCATTAAAATGACCAAGTTTCCGTAATTAATCATTAAAATCAATAATTGAATATATGATATATAATTGTCTTAAGATGAAGAAAACCGCACTGTTCTTATTTCCGAGCGTCATAATTTTGTCCATTTCATCGGCGCCACCAACTGTGACACTTGACAAGTCTTTTACGTACACTCCGACATCAGGGCGTTCCTTGATCTAAAATTGCGAAATATATAACTGATCGTCAACAATAGCGCCATCGCCAAAAAAGACGTCGACATTAAAAGAATACGCCAGTCGGCATCTTTTCGTTTCTTGCCGATCAAGAGAATGCTCCCTTCTACAGATACATGGGAGAATTCCTATGTAGGGGCTAATTGCGATTCGCAATCAGTGATTCATCAAAGTCACGCTAGTTCCCCTGACTACATGCCAAATGATGATGGGGATGCGTCTTTTCTAATGCTACCGTCTTTAGTGCGGCAACGCTGAAGGCAACCAACCTCGAGATGATGACTTTGGTCTTTGGCTAAGAGATCACGAATCTCTTCATTGTAGATCTCCAAGTATGAGACGCGCACTAAGAACCTGCAACATATTCAATCAGTGTTTTATTTTCAGTAATTTTAGAAAGTGAAATTAGATTTTGCAGAAAAGCAACTCTCAGCGATTATCATTGCATAGCTGCTCGTTCTTAATAACACCGGTATATACAACATACGACAGAATAATACAACACTGCTGGTTCTCAGCATTTTAATCCCATCTGGAATAAGCCGCTGAACATCCCAATGTGATATTGTAAAATATTCAATCACTTTGTCAGTCAACGTACGTTTTGTCGTCTCCTGACTTGGAGATTTGATCGAAGATGTGCGCGAACGAATTGGGGATGATTCCTCGCTTTTCGGGCACTGACCGATCGCCAGCCATGGTGTACGTCTTGCCCGTTCCCGTTTGTCCGTAGGCGAAAATGGTCCCTGCACGAAGTACAGCACGTGAGCATCATAATTTATGAATATCTGCCGCTTTCACTCATTTAGATTGCATATTTACCGCTTATTAAAAATATACTGCCATATGGGGATGGAGAAAAGTAGAGAATTGAAAAAATGAAAAATATTCGACGATTAGTTGCATTAAAATGTGTTACTGCGCGTGACTGAAAAGAATTCACTAACCGTTATAGCCCTCGAGTACATTTTCGACAATGGGGCGCGCAGATCGGTTGTAGAGGTCGACTTGCTTGGAGTTTGGTCCGAAGGTTGCGTCAAAGGTGTACGACTTTGGCGGTTCGCCAACCTCGCCCGCTGGGTTGTTCGCTGTCACCCGCATGTTTACTTCGTCCACCTGAAGCGAAAGTAGTCCGTTGAACGTTCGACTAAGGAGGACAAGTAATATAATACTGTACTACCTGAAGTAGCACATCTCGCATATTTCGGGGTCATTTTTTTGCGAAAAAGACGTTATGAAGCGTGATAATGACGTCATATGAAACTCAGTAATAACATGCTACTACTTGCAACATCGTCAGTAGCTTTGGCGCGAAACACGCGATGGGAAATCGTACGCGTCAATTGATAGGGGTTCGCCTTACAGCCAACTTCATTGATAAAGATAGGCGATAATAGCAGAGGTCTATTTCCTATCGTATATATTCGTGCCGGCGCGAATCGCCGGCACAGCAACAGTTAGCAACTGAGAGCAGTCTTAATAAAAAATGTTCGACAAACTGACCTCCACAGCCATCTGATGTCCCTGCTGAATCTCCATATCGCTTAGCGGTCGACATCGTACAATAACTTTCACGTTGTCGCCGCCAGGGCCCCCGATATCGCTCATCTGCAGTAGTGGTCGGTTAAAGATATTCGTTCATAAGAGAGGGTATTTTCCGTGAACCATGACAGTGTTGAATACAATCTTGTGCAGTGCCGAATTGTGCTGGGCCCTCCCCATTCTAATTTACTCAACGAGTGAACGAATGTGCTGCATGATATCGCCGATTTGCGATGGTACAAAAACCGATCGTCGCAATCAATAATTACTCCGTTGAATTTGAAGCGCTTTATTCCGCCTAAAGGTATAACAGGAAACGAGCATTAGAGAGTCATAGCATTAAACGACAAACGCAAATCAAACACGAATATAATCGCAAATCATTCGACAGCCTACAGGCGCGTTAAGGCTTCGAACATACTTGAATAGTTGCAAAGAGTACACACAGCTTGTCATATACCTGCCAAGAATGCATTATGAATTCCTTCCCTTTTCAATTATTACAAAAAGGCGCAATAAGTTTACAAGTATGTTCGCAACCTAAACGTCTCCGAAGCATCGACCAATTGCAGCTCGATATCAGAACTCAGTTGGCTCCGTCACTTCGAGTTTCAAACCGAGCACGAATAAAATGTCAGCGACGCGCAGGAATGTGCGATAATAATTATCTCCGCATGAAAATATCGCAAAAAAATACGAAGTAGGCGGATGATTGTTCCGTCCAAACAGCAGCAAACATTGATTGTTTTTGTCAATCGTTTTGATTGACTCGCGACAGTTGCATGCGAGGACTGCGCGCACAAGCGCACCACGAGCTAATTTCAATGCGCGATAAATCTGATAACGCAGCAAATATACAGAACGAATGCTAATGGATAGTCGCGCAACGAAATATAGTCGACGCTACCAGAAATTATTCGGTCAAATACATTGCCAACACAGTATTGGATCATCATGGGCCGCGCACAACACGACAAAACCAACCGACAGAAATCATATGTACAACAAGACAAAAGCGAGAAGTCAGAAGTCGAGGTCGCAGCAGCATGGGGGAATCGTTCGTAGATTACTTCATAGAGCACATTGTATCGCGACAAGCTCACCACAACGACGAGCCAACAAAGGGATTACGGTAATTTACCGCGCGATTTAGGCAAATGTCTACGAATACGAACGAATACGTATCTACTACGAACGGCAGCCCCCATCCGCTCGTCCCTTAGCCGTCGCCGGCCGAGACGGCCTTCGTGACAAACTCGAGCAAACGTCGGCCGTACTGCTCCGGCTTGACGGTCGAGATGTTCTCAGCCTCCGAGCCGTACTTGACCGACTTCGCCGCCGACGCCGTCCTCTTCTTCACGCCGTAGTACGTGAGAATGTCCACCAGGCCGATGAAATAGATCTCGCGCTGGGAGGCATCTGAACACAAGTCAGAATAGTCTGATGAGACGGGCGATAACGGCTGATAAACTGTCAAAATTTATCCACCGCTTATCCAGAAATTCAATTTTTAGTTTTACCATGATCAGGCTACTGAGCGATATTCGATCACAGTATAAATGTAGGATAAATGGTAGATTATTAGTTCAACGATAGAGAAAACATGCTGTTCAACAATGATTGTCTTAAATTTGATGATTGGACGTTACGCTATTCGATTTGCATTTCTCTTTACCATGAACAAAATTTTGTCGCTGTGAATGCGAAAGACATTTAAAGATGAATATGATAGAAAAAAGAGAATAATCGCTGTAAATGTCAAGGAAGCGTGTTCAATTTCGCTTTAGGCTAAAAGAAAGCAGGCCGCGCGCCATCTGGCTAGACATTGCATGAGGGCAGCAAACTCACTTGGATTACTCGGAATGGCATAGAATTCGTCGTCGAGCTCCACGCCGCCCTCGGTTGGGTAGGGAGCGAAGGCGCCGGTCGATGGAATGGGCGAGTCGGGCGGCGTTGGCTGGAATTCGTCCGCGCTGCCCGCTTCTAGGTCCGGCTCTGACGAGTCGCCAGTCGCACCTGCGTCTTCAAAAATATACATACTTCAGCCTTTACATTTCTCCCAACTTGTTCTACAGCAGTAAACATGAACATACGTCCATGATCAATTTTATTCATACAAATAGTCGAGCTATAAGCTTGTTAAGAGCTTCTCTATAATTATAGCTGCATGGGCATTTGTTCGATTTTCGAAGTACTCCGGTTAAACTGAGAGGCGCGCGACTGAGAGGCCCACCGGTTAAACGCCTTTTAGCGAACGAAGCCTCTGATACTCAAGCCCCGAACAAACAGACAAAATGAACTGACCACCGACGGCAGTGGCGGTGGAAGCGGCGGCGGCGTCGGCCGCTTTGGCCTCTTCGAGCGCCTTGTCACAGTCGTGAATGCCGACCAACAGCGAATAATCCATCAGATGCAAACGCGACAAAAACTGAAAATATTGACTGCGTGAATAATGCGATCATTCTATATCCATCGCGAACTCAAGACGTCAAGTGGGAGTGAGAAACTAAGCAGTCATATATTGGAAGCTGCTCTGGTACGGCCCGTGTGACATGTCAATTAATGATTGCGTAGGTGTCAGTGTACTTTAAAAGCTTGCGCATTTTGTAGCACAAGAATGAAGAATTATTTGCGAAATATGCTTAGTCTTGCTGAATTGAATAAGTGCGCAGCACTGTGGTGCTTCCCTCTGCCATCAAAAGATAATGCGAATGGGGCGAGCGTACCGCTGTATCGGCACTGAGCATATCGATCAGCTTGGTCTTGGCATCGGCGGGCAGGTTCAGTTTGCACTGGTCTTCGAGGAAGTCGTTATCCTTGTAAGTCGGTAACTCCTTTGACTTCTCCTTTTCGCTCGCCTGGCGCTGCACCGTCGAACCCTAAATAAGAAGTGTCATATTTGTGCCTCATACTGAATAGTTTTGTGACGCGCCCACCCTTTGGCGTCCATTTCATAAAACCTTTGCGATTGCGGAATTACGAGCGCGGTGACTGATCGTTAAATTATAAATAACCCTAAAATACCGAATCGCTGCGCTTGCGATTCCGCAGTTCAAATTGTTTTATGATGGACGTTCCACGTTTCAAGTAATAGGAGTCGAAAATAAATTACTCCGTTAACGATGTTTTTCGGTTTTTGTTTTGCTCGTGGTTACATTTAAAATCCGCCTGCGCTGTTGAAGTATGTTGTTATGCCCTTCTTTATTGCTTTGTTTTCCGGCCATCAAAATATCTTCACCACCAAGTACAAATTCCTATTTTACATTTTCGCTTTTTTCGAATTAATTCAAGTATTAAATCGATCGCTGCTATCGAACTCAATATTTATTGCGGTTCTAACACTACATTTACTTTTGCCAAGGTCTTTCAGGGTAGTAAGAAAGCCGTTGTAAAATGCTCTATCCGAATTGCACTAACCTTGAGATCGTATTTGCGATGAACTTTATATTTCCTGCCGAAAATGTTGCGCATGACAATCAGGTAGGTTTCGTTGCCGTCCACAGTCAGTCGGTACAGTCCCAAATACTGCGGCAGCAGGGTCTTGCCATGTTTCTCGACAACATACTGCAACGAATGGAGTAAGAACACGACAAAAACTCAGTCAAGGAGCAATAAGCATGCAAAATGTAATCTGTCCGCGATGTGTGTTCTGTCAGTGCGGCGCGGTTTTAGGCGACCCAAAGAGAACAAAACAATATGCTTCTTTGCATCGTTTTTTATTATAAATTGGCGAATTGCCAGATTGTGTATTGTACGCCATAACATAAAACTATGACACTCTGCATTTCACTGACAGATCGCTGATACGGATAATTTCGCACCATACCACTGTAACACACATTGCATCCAGCTTTAAACTCAAACACCAACCCCGTGGAGTTGATTTGCATGCGATAAAACCTAGAAACCGTCCCCACGGCGCAAGTCGCAAAAAGTAAGGCGTTGAAAGGCGCAACACGTGTTGCATCGCGTTATTGTGCGTGCCAATAGACAGAATCAATTTGCAATTGGGGTGTTGTGAGGCGTCAACAACGGCGGAGTACGAGCGATTTCGGTAGCGCCGAGCGCAAAACATTCGAGCAAACTGGTCAGTAATGCATACAGGCCGATTGCGTGGATTAAGTCAAAACACTGAAGAAGTGTGTTAGAATGCGCTGACGGATGAGAGCGAAGTGTAAAGAAAAAAGTTGAAGGCCATCGACACAAGTTCATTCGCACTGCGCATAGTCATCGAGCACAGGAAAGGGCCAACAGTGGGCGTTTGTACTCTTAACGCCTTCCCGAATTACAATGAAATCAATCGCGCACATATCGCTACTTTGCATGCAGACTGGTCAATTGTGTTTAGCACGGTCATCCTCAAAACAAAAATATAAACAGAGAGATTAGACCAAATTTGATTGCCTTTGCGATTAGGTGTCAANCATGCAGACTGGTCAATTGAGCTTAGCACGGTCATCCTCAAAACAAAAATATAAACAGAGAGATTAGACCAAATTTGATTGCCTTTGCGATTAGGTGTCAACACATGCGCGATTGATCCACTAAATCTACGCTGCATTCGTGATCGAAGTCGGAGACAAATTTATCGATCAAGATGTATGCGCTTAGGTGTTTGTCGGAGGGTATAAGAGTGACACCGATAAGTTCGCGTCATAGCGACTCGACGGAGTGGTTTGCCAGGAAAAACCCGTAATTTTTGCGGCACAGCATATTAACCTATTTTATCAGATAGTGTGCCAAAACAAAACATTCGTTGTCTACTGCTACTTGAAAACCATCGCACGCTTTGTAAAATCCTTTTCTCGAGCACAGCGCGCAGCAAGGATACGATAATTGATTTTTTGTTTTCGTATGCGCTCGACGCTCCGCCAGTCGGGGATGACGCGAACTGAATCGGAAGTGGACGACGACACAAACAAAGGGCGACACGCACCTCGTGATAGTCGCGCAAAATGGAATGCATCTCGGCGACGGCCTCGGTGTCCATCGTCTTGATGACCAGCTTTTTGTCGTACGAGACGAACAAGCGCGACACACCCTTACCGGTCGGCTCCGTCGAGGTCGCCTCCGGCTGGTAGTTCGTCAGCGATCTCTGAAAGAGCAAACAGCTGCTGGTTAGAGCGCGCGCACTCCACTCCGTCAGTCGAGGACGGTCGGACGTGGACGGACGATATCGAATGAATACCTTTGCAGCCAACCGAAACACAAACGGAGCAAAGGAGGGCGCGGGTGCACGACGAGGGATCCAACATTGTGGAGGTTAGCCATTTGAACGGCAAAATTACGACATCCTAACAGAAATTTTCTTTTCATCTTTCTATACAAAATCGTTATGAAAAGCGAGATGGCGTTTCGGACGAGACGAGATGCAAGTGTCGGAATTGTGTTTCGGTTGACTTTTCAAGACATTCTTCACTGAGACAACACAAATGAATAGCTCACGCCGTGCTGCGACGGGTTAGATCAGCGAGCGTGCAAAAATAAAATTCCCCAAAAATTGTCAACGCGCGGACAAGCTCCCGAATCCCAACCACCTGGTGGTACTTGATGAGGATGGGGGCCGCATTGGCGACCTCGTCGCCCGTGATCACCTTGATGCACAGCCGCTGGTCGTAGGAGAAGAGCAGTCGGCGAGGGTCATCGATCGACCGCCGCGGTTCCTGCTCCGTCAGCGACGTCTGAACGAGGCCCGTCAAAATACGCCCCTTCCCCTTCTACCCCCTCCATCAGCTGATGCTCTCCCAATCAGCCAACTACTACAACAACAGCCACTCTTCAAAATTGTCAAAATTCAGTCGTAAATACGCCATCAATGCTGCCATTTATCGTAAAGGTGAACGCGAGTAAGAAATCTACTTCGGCTAAATATATGCGATTGAGTGTATAGAATTTGGGTTGCGCATGATTTCTACAGCGACGTCCGCATAGTCAAAGACGGCTTGAAAGCGTCGGGCAATAACGACGAGCAAGTTCACTCAACGCACGATATGAATCGGTTCAAGGACCATACATACCTCTGTTGCATACACCAAAAGTTTCGCTGCATGTACAAAATGCAAAGTTACGCTGATTCATCGTATGCGTTATGTATGCAATAGAGGTATGTATGGGTCCTAAAAATAAAATTTGAAAGAATTTGAAAGGCATATGTGTAAGGCTTTGATGAAAATAATAAAAGCGGAATTTGGCGAATTTATACGTAAATAAATCATTCCGAGTCATAGAAAATTGAATAAACTCCTCATTAGAACTGCTGACGCTTTCAGGCGGTGTTTGAAGTTTTAAAAGATTATGTTTGGACAAAAGTTATGTGAAAATTTTTATGTGAATACCGTCAATTATATGTAATTAGCCAGAGTTGATTTCCTGGTTTGGGTTTTTTTGCATAATAAGGACATACAAACTAGCTCAAAGATAATTGATGAATACGAGACAATTACACGAAAAAGTAAATCAGACGCCGGCTTGCCAGACAAGGCTAAGGGTCGGCGGATAATTATTCTTCAAAAGTTTTGTCTGAAGAATCATATCGCCTTTCCACGACCAAAGCTGGTTTCTACTCAAATTTCAAAAATACTTTTTTTGGACTTATTATGCCGGTAATTTTTTGCTGCAGTATTAGGATACCTCAGGCGAAGGGTAATGTAACTCTTCCATAGCCCACGCTGCACTTCCCTTTCCTCTTACAAGAAGTTTTGTCTGTATTGAATAACACCGAGAAAGAAAGCTAACCAAGTATTCGCTCTCGTCGACGCCGAATCGCTCGCGAAGATTTCGGAACACGTTCGGGCAGTACTCCTTCACCTTGAAATGGCTCGGCATGTTCTCCCTAAAAAGTGACCAGTGTGCAACTGAGCGTGAAATGCGTAGAGCTTTTGAATTCAATTAAAATGACACTATAACTATTGCGTTCAACCGTGCGATGAGAACCGCGGCTTTATGTGCAAATGTCCAAATGCATCGTCGATCGGCGTACGAGTGGGGTGTGACTGGGGAGGGGTGAAAAGCGTGTCCATTGAGTTTTTAGGAAGCGGGGCGCGAAGCCACGTGGGACGCAATTGTGAGCAAATTGGAGACGAAGTGACGCAAACCCCAGCGAACAGTTGTTTGTCCCTTGAAATAGCGGCGGCGGCTGCCGTTGCGGACGAGCGCAGAAAGAATGGGAGAGTGGTCGGCTATCAGCGCGCGGCCGCGGTCTTCCCGTCGCGTCCCGCTCGGCCGGCCGTCACCCGGAGGAGTCGATCGATTTTTGCGCCGTCTGCCCGATCGACCAGTTCCTGGCCGGCCGCTTACGGCGCCCGGGCGCCATTATTGCGCCATCAACGCCAGACGCCACCAACGCTCCGTCCAGCCCCGATACGATACATCAACAGAAAGCGGCGCGCACGACGAGGAGAAGGCGGATAACATTCTGCTCTAATCGACCACACATCCCACCCCACCCACACGACCCATTTGGAATAGAAAGAGGCGAGCGGCCGCGGGTTCGGTTTCCGATGCTACCCTGTCGCGCGAACTTGAAGAGCGCAAAGAGGCGTATTTGACGCCGGATTCGTCCAAAGATCGTCCGCTCGGATGGAGTTACAACGTCAGGTTCGGTCTGACGTTAAAGCTGGGCAGCCGCGTGCCGCCCATGGCAAAAACACCGAGTCAAATTTCGTTCACAATTTTACCCCCCCCCCTGACACAGGTACAAGCTGACATACTTATTGAAGGCATGATTGTCGACTTTGATCTTGCTGTAAGCCTTAAAGTCGTCGGGCATGAGCAGGCCCGGAGGTGGCACGTGACTCAGGTCGGTAATCTGCAAGATGTACCCCATTATGACGCCATATTTCAAATAGCGCAACGTTTGCAATTTTTGTATATTTGTTTAGATTTACGAGAAAAGTCTGCAGCTTCCCTGTACACACAACGCTGGGTTTATCTTTTCGTAGAATCTCGCAGTCGAATGAGTCAAAGAGAGAACTCGTAATCGATCAAGAGAACTGAGCAAAAGCGATGAGTCATTTGAGTAGAGTGGAGAGAAAACTCGCCGAGTGATTGACGCCCCACATGAAAACAGACAGCAGAGGCTCGTTGGCACGAAACAGCTTCCACTTTGGCACCAATGGCTTGCCCTTGCCGCGAAACGGCTTGCCCAACGAGCGCGGTGTCTTCTTCTTACGCGACGACATCACCTGAACACCTCTCGATTACACTTGTTCAACCAAAATACCACAATTTCACTTAATAGAATCGCCAGTAAATACACATTTCTACACTTTTATTTTAATCGACCTATTCAATCTTTGTGTATTGTTAAGTGCTAGAGTACTTACTAGAGTACACGAGCACTCAAAGCACTCTAGGCTTGGCCAAAATTTCTTTTGAACTCGATCATCGACAAGACACAGGCATATGGACGTCATAATTTTAATTGTCATCCATACGCACACGTTTCATGATTTACGACTGCGCTGAAGCAGAACAACTCTCACGAACGAAATCACTTCGCAATTTAACGCGGCGCAAAAACCTGTCATTATTCGCAGTAATATTTCTAAGACACTAATCGCATCGCTTGGCACGTTTTAGAGTTTGCGCCCATCGCGAATTTCGGTAAACAGCTGATCAAAAATAACGTACCAATGATTTTCAAGTACAGTTAGTAGCGCTGCTGGCTATTAATGCTCGACTGGCAGGCGTTGTGGGTGAGAAAGCGAGAAACAGGCGTGCAGAAAATCCGACACTGCTTGTTCTATCCAATTCAGTGAATACAGACGCACAGCCGGAACGGAAAGTGACTTTGTTTAGGTGAGGTATTAAGCTGAAAGTGACTTATGACGCAAAGCGAACGACGAGATAGCGAGCGCTAAGACCACAACGTGCAAACGCAAAAATGAGCGTTTATCTTGGCTCTTCTAACTCAATCATTCGCGCGCGCCAGCAGGAGAGCAACTCGAGAACCGGGCTGAGATAGGCGCTCCTCAGCGCTGCGGCAACTGCCATGCCGCACACGGAAGCCGCCGGCGCGACGTCCGTTGCCACAACTTGCTCTACCGCAATCTACTGATGTTCAGGGAAGGTCGTGTTTGAAATGAGTTGGGATATGTATTCTTGTTCACTCGATACGGAGAAATGATGACAATGCAATTTTCGGCTATGCGCGAAATAATGTCGCCGAATCGAAAATAAATGTTTTAGCTTCTTTTGCTTCATGTTCTTTCTGCGACCTGCTGCAAATAGACAGTTGCCCGATCGGACTGCAGCTTGCCGTTACTTACCTGAATGTGCGCGTAGAGCGAGACATAGTTATTCACCTCACTGCAAGATTAACCAATAATTTGTCATTTTAACTTCTAGTCCTCCCAAATCCAAAATTATTGAGAGATTACAATGTAAACTATAGCGAATTATATCCAGCGCTTGTAGAATGAGCGACGCAGAAGTGTGGCAGCGATACGGCTGGAAGGAGGCGCCTAACCTGGCGAGTATCGACGAATTGGCGAAAGTGCGCCGAGAGCTGGCTGACCGCCCAAAGCCCGACGTGACCATCCTAGCTCGCTACTTGATTCCTCGCTTACTCGATATTGACGCTAGCAGTTTCAACAACATGTAAGTTGTGGTTCAGTTTCAGTTATATTGAACATTCTAACAATATGACGCAGTTTTGAAGTTGATTTTAGAGTTGTACAAACGGTGGATTGTTATACGCGAGCGGTATATGATCACTGCTACAAGTTATACAGTTCTTACAACCTATTTACAAGAGAAAGCGAATGATTTCATTTTATTCGCGCTAGTTCAATGTTTACTGCTTGCATGTGGGTTGAATGTATCACACTGTTGTATGCATGTTTTTTTAGCAGCGACAAAGATCGCGGAATCGCTGAAGATGTAGTGCGAACAATCCTGAACGCCTGTATCGACGCGACGCCGGTCGAATCACTGCTCGTCGAATATCAGGCGCCCATTTTGGCGACAATGTTGAAAGCGCCCACCCCGCTCAAAGTATTCTTGCTCGATCAGGTAAATTTTTATTAAATTCACGCTATTAAGAATAGAATGCGATATCGCACACCTTTTCAGTCCGACCTTTCTTAGGATATACTCATTTATTTCACCATTTACAGTTAGGTCAATCGGTCATGAACATAAGGATAATTTCTTTGACTTCATCGAAGTCAGAATCCTTCTATTGCTTAGGTTGACTGTAAATTCACTCGGTTCGCAAAGCACTACAAATTCCATTAAAAATTTGTTCTTTTATAGATTGGCTCCAAAATAGCGACGAATTCGACGGTGGCCGTCGAGTTGTTAACAAAAGAGGCGCTGGCGGTCAGTATAGCAATGACGCGACAGCTGGTGGACCCTGCGACATCGCAAATGGCGCGTCATGCGCTGGTCAAGCTTTGCTCGGCGACCCCCGATGCGCCCACCAAGCTGCTCGGTCACTCCGCCGTTATTACTGAATTGAAGACGCAGCTGGCTGCCGAGAACAGCGAAGCGCGATTTCGAATCCACGATGTATGTTACTTTTCCCTACTACGTCTCATTCCTATTCTTATGAGAAATTGTTCGATATAAAGTATAGTTTATTGATTATATTCTGTACTCTGCCCCTAACCCACATTCATGAACACATTAATATGTTTCTTCATTTGCAGCTGACTGCAGAACTAGTCAAAATCTCTCCCACTGCATTGACGGCGTGCGTCGAGTCGAGTTTGTTGACGGCGCTGATCTCAGAGTTGCGCAGGGATGGCGATATTTTGGGCCAGCTGAACGCGCTCGAGTTGTTGGCGCAGATGTCGGCGGATTCGTCGGCGACGGCTATCCGCTTGCACGAGATGGGTATTATTCCCGAACTGCACGATCTCCTCGCAACACTCACCGATCGGCCGGACTCTGGATTCCTCTTTCCTGGTGAGCTCGCTATGTCTACTAAGATTGTTTGTATTTCACAAGAGTTTTTCCTATCCTTTGCCTTCATGATTGTTCATTTACTCTACCACAATGAGCACTCCAGTTGAGGCCGAACTATTTTTTAACCTCAACCGTTCCAAAACGCGCTTGTCTCGATTTGACCTTTTCAGAACCGGTGTCTTCGCTGCATATAAACTGTTATCTCAATAGAATGATTGATTTGCTCGATTTCAGCCGTCATTCGTTTCTTCGGTTACTTGGCCCGGTCGCGACCAGTCGAATCGCTTTCGGCATATCCAAAATTCATGCAGTCGGTCTTTGACCTGGTGATCAACTTTGATCGTCTCGACGTCGCTCAGCGTCTGCTCGGCTTTGACACTCTGGCGATCATCGCGACCACCGTCGACGGCAAAAAGCAGTTGTCCAATCTCACCGGTGCGAAACATAATCATCATTTTTATAACTGTTGCTCCATTACAGATATTTATTTACTTTTAAATATCAAAATTATCGCTACAAAATGGTCAATGCTTAGTCGAATGTTAAACAATCATTTTTCAGGTGATTACACGAATGCAATGGAGTTGTCAATGAAGGCGTTTGGCAAGGCGATTTGCAGCGGTCCGATCGAATTGCGATCGCGTCATTTGGACGCGCTCAGCTCTATGGTCACTCTTCCGGTACGCGGGCGCCAATTTCTGAGCTATGACACCTTGTCGGACCCTTCCCCCTGCGATCATTCTTTGTACGCGCGCTATTGTCGCAGTTGATGACTTTCCGCATTTGATCTGCGCTTTAAATGCTCACTCTGTCCGACAATACGTTATAATCTTTATGCTTTTTTGCCTGAACTAGCCCGATATCAAGTGCTGAACGTACTTAAAAATTATGAATTTTGACAGGCGAAAATTCAAGAATAATGCATTATTGGTATTCGTTTGATCAACTCCACCCGCATCTGAAAGTTCTGAAATGTGCTCGATGTCTAAGATGCTCTGATTGCAGCTGGCGCAGCAGACCCCGGAGCTGTTGGAGTTGACGAAAAAGTGGTTCCAGTGGCTTTCGGACAGTCCGATGGAGCAGATCGCTACTTATTTCAAGCAGCCAATGTTAGAGCTTCGTCTGGCTGCCGGCGAAATCATCAAGGCGTTGGCAGAGCAGGCCTGGGGTCAGAAGATGCTTGCTCAATGTCCTGGGTAAGATAGACTGAATTGATAGATTATTTTGACTGACATTCGATCCTATTCTTGGTAACGAAAGAGAGAGAGAAACCTTTTTCGGTGAATGAGGGCGGGCCAAACGATCTATTTTTGTACGCTTTGAACATTTATTGAGGCGCGATAGCTATCTTCCTTCAGTGCGAATAATTGCTTCGAATTAACAGTCCCACTCTCAACCTTTGTTCTTCGTTTAGATGCAGTTAGATATACATCTGTTCTAAATGAAAATTTCAAACATTTTAAACATAGGTTCTCCTAGATCTCTGCGCATGCATGTGTACGCATTTATGGCCTCTATCATATCATTGCGGTTTAGATTCTTGGAGCACCTGCTCAACAGAGGTACCGAATCAGAAGTAAATGGACGGCGCACGAAATATGAGATCGTCAAGACGCTGGTCGATTCGACGACGATCGGCGACGCCTTCGAAGCCGCGGACGTGATGAAACTGCGAGCGTACGAGAAACAGGGCGCCTTCTTCGTCCCCATTGAAACTCAAGTCGCTATGGAAAACGATTAGCGTCGCGCCTTCTAACTGCTATTCTTATCGCTGCACTATTTGCAGTTCTATTGTGCCGGACTATGTCCGTCATTGTTACTTTCTGCCGGGTGTATTGCTTCTATTATCATTTGCCGGTCATTGCATGTTTGCTAACGTTTGTTGAGCTGATAATAAAACTGATATAGAGTGCTCTGCATGCTCAGTTAATGTCCCTATTAGTTGCAAATGCCTCAATCGTCACGGGGTCACCATGTTTTGAAATGATTAAAGTAAAGCCATAAAAAAACATAGCTAGTCTGGGGTCGTTAGCGAAACGTAACAAAGCATTTCGCAGGAAAGTTTAACTATATCGATTAAGAGAAAAATATGCACTTTATGAAGCAGATATTTGCAAAGTTGTAACGGTCGTCAGATTGCTAGTTGCAGTGCAAATTCAATTATGATACCTGAAGAATATATTTCCATATGCGCCAGAATGTAGCACGAACAAATCGCAAAACAATATGTCATAATTTGACTTTAACTCTGGCTCAATTCGGCAAACCAACAATCACACATTCAATTGTTTACATCAATAAAAGTTTGATCAAATTTATCGCAAAATGTATCGCACCGCAAACATTAAGAGGTTAAAATGCTTACTAGATAATTAAACTTGTACTCCAATATGAACAAACTTATACGTAGTGGACGTAGGCACTCTGGAAGAAGCAATTGAGCAATTAGCACCGTGGCTGTTTGAAGGCCGCAGAAGACATAAGATTTGACGCGCCCTGAAAAGTACGTCGGGTTACGTCAAACAATTGCACAGACAACAGAATGTAGAAATGAAACGAACAAAACGAAAGAATGAGCACCTACGACGTACGACCAGGCCCCCAAAACATCTTTAGCAAACGATTTTACACGGCTAAAGAATGTGTTTTTCACATCGATAGTCTCTTCTGAAACTTTATCTCTAATGACGCAAACGGGCAAAGGAAGGACCCCATTAGGGACTAATGCGCAAAAGCACCAACGTCGACAATCAAACGGCAAAAGTAAACAACAATGCGAACCTCGAAATCGACACCGGTCTCTTGCCAGGCGAGTAACGTCCTGGCGATTGAATTGTAGTCGTCCGTCTGTACTCGCTGAGAGAACGACTCGAACCATGTGTCCATCAATTGACGAAACTGCAATATACACGTCAATTCTCGAAAAAAAGACCTCACAGTATCGAAAGAATTGTCGTTCAAGTTTCATTATATTTTCAGCGCAATTTTCGATCATACACAATTACAAGAGAGCACCCGTTAATAATCTATTTTCCACACATTTATTATTCGTATTTACACATAAATCGCAAACAGCTGCGATTCACAAGTTCTTAGTCTTGCGCAATCTTCTGAGCAAGAGAAATGATTATCCTCAGTTCTGTTCGATTATCATTGGTGAGAAATGTATTCCCATAGCAAACAAAGACCTTCAGCCTAACAACATTCGAATCGAATCCCATAAAAACTGACCATTCGCCATTGAACACTAGCCGGTCCGTTGTTAGCAGCGGACGAACCACTCCCAGAGGTCATGGAGGCATCGGTCTGATCGGACGACAGCTGTTCGTACTGCATTGCGATAATTTCAAGCGCCGACAACTGCGCCTTCAACCGCGTCAGCTCCTCTGCGTTCTTCTGCTTGTCGTTCTCCAACTGGTGTACAAATTCACACGCTGAAAAAGAAATGCATTATTATACTATTATGGCGTCGAAATAACTTTTGCGTTGGGAAATCTGCATGAGTGACGGGAAAGAATAGTAATGTACTCTTGGTAATTGGAAAATAGGTTTCACCAACGCTTTTGGTAGTCAGGTTAATTGCAGAGAGGTACGCGATACAAATCCTAACACCAGTGCGACAATTTAGCATCTATCGTATTTTTCCATACAAAATATAACATTTTGAGCTAATCGGGCGTCCGTGTGTGTCTAAATACTCACGGGGAAGCTAAATTGCCCCCATTGGTGTTGGGCGCTTGTATTAGGTACCTCTGCAATTAGCCCGATTATACTTCTGGAACTTTTTCGAGCACATTAGAGGCTTATGCGAACTTAGGCAAGACAACCAGATAAGCTGCTATTCTTAATCCGTGATCGGCCCTAGAAAGCTTAACAGTCTTTTGCGCAAATAGATGAATATTTTGATATAAGCAACTTCTTAAACTTCAGCACCGAATTCTGCCAACATTCATCAACAAACAATTTCTCGAGTACAACAATGCGATCAACATAACGACAAAAGAAATGCAACAAACTAACCTCGAAACAAAATACTAGCATTAGTCGTCTTGCAACCCATCGCTGACAAGCTACTCGGCAGCAATTCCTTCAGCTCCTGATAGCCATTCTGCAAGAGAAACAACAGTTAGATGGAACTTTAGAGGCAACAACTAACATTGATTGCTTCCCGACGTTGTCGCTCGCATCGAAGATGTGTCAGCTTCTTGCGATCCGTAGAATCCGGGCTGTGTTTCTTTTCCGCTGACGCACTGCCTTCAGCCATGTCGGGCTTACTTTTCGCCGCACGCTTACCTAAAACAATCTTAATCGTATTGCCTATTTAGAACGTCGACCGCGCAATGACGATTGGACTGCTTTACTGATGATTATCCTTTGCCGACCATTGTGAACGCTAAGTAAACTAATTAAAATTGCTATGTAACCGTCATTCTAATTAAACTTTGGCGATTATCTTCAGGTGTACTTTCCCGGTGCTCACAATATAGCACCATTGTTGCATACGAATATACGCTTTCGTTCACAACAGCATTATTGCATTGGAAACAAACCGGACGCTATATTCCATCCGATACATGTGGGCGTTGAAAATCGATGTTCAATAAATAGAAGCAGTCTTCATCCAATTTGCTCATAGATAATTGCAGTCATTTTACAGTCGATTAAAAGAAGCATTGCAAGATCGATTAATACTGATCCGCACAGCAGCTTTCAGTTGGCAGACGACTCCCTCAAGAAAGTGAAACGCAAGCCATAAAAATGGACTATCGCATACAAAAACTTAACCCACTCCTTGACCGAAGATAACAAATTTGTTAAAATGATATCTATTCATATTATAACATAGCGAAAGAGTAATAACAACAACGCAATTGCTGACCTGTGGGCGCCATGACGGTGGGTGCCGAATTATTGATCGTTCGCACTCCTTATTTTTCGCCGCGACACGTACAACAAAATGATTGGATTAAATGCGAACGCCGTCGCACCACGTGGTTTGTCACGGGAAAGGACGCGATCGGCCCGTCAGCGAACACGTGCGCAACGAACTCGTAATCGCGCAAAACCGCTCCCGTCCCCTCGCGTGCGTCCATCGATTACTCCACTGGCGCAGTGCCGTCGTTTAGGCTATACGTGATTCAGGCAACGATTCGGCACGTTACCAACGCGCGTAATTTACGCCTGGCGATTCGCGTCGCCTTGCCTCGACTAGTGCACGCCTGCGACTCTTCGCGATCGGAATAATTCAGCCTTGAAGCTAAAGTCTAAGCGGGAAATGACGTTATAACTAGTTAAATTGATGAATTCGCCCTCAGGCATACTTTCCAAACGGTGCGGTGTAGTTGCGAACTGCAGGAACTACCCGATCATTGCTGCAGAGTTATCGGTCATAGCGATGCCCTGGATGAGCGGTTCCGCTTCCCCTCACATCACGGGTTCATATTTGATTACAAAAGGAGGAACTGCATAGAATTCTGCAGCCTAAGAATAGTCCGAATACAGACCCTTTCGCCAATTGTTGCCCGAGAAGAGTTTCCACTCGGCAGTCATCCAAGCTGCGCCTTCTCTCGCATCGACTGCTTATACGGCAATCTGACAACAATGTGAAAAAATATATGCAAACGCAATTTAAACTGCAAGTTGTGTCCAACAGCGATTGCAAACAGTCACCAATACAGGCCAAAAATTCGACAATAAACAAATCGATTGAATCATTGAACAATAGATCCAATTCAGTCGCTTTCATCGCTGCTGGGATTGCGGTCGGCAGCTCGATTGTCATCGTCACTGCTGCCAGCGTTCTGTAAAAGGAGCGGTACAGTCAAAACCGGATAAGCGGACATTGACCCGGCAAGAGAAAAATGTCCGCTTATCCGGTTTGTCCGCTTAAGCGGTTTTTGCATATATGCACTCATTTTGGCTCGATTTTTGCTCAAATACCTAAAATAGGCGCATTTGATTAGTTATATAGCATCTCCACTTAGTAAGGATCCTTCCAAAGTAAAGAGAACGTTTTCCTAATCGAAAAGAACACTTTTCGTATACATTTGAGTCAAAAAATATCCTTATTGACATTGAAAGGGTCCTTGATACAGTGGAAATTGTAGAGGAATCTTTCGTTGTCACTACAGGAAGCGTCGAGATAAACGAGGTTGAGAGGCGCTTTGATTGACATAGGCATTGTTTCGATGTACTATACATCATATGCGCAGATATTTGAGTGACATTTGGGTGGGGTCACGCCCATGTGCACTTATCCGGTCATGATTCAATACAAATGTCGCACACCGGGCTTGCCAAAAATGTCCGCTTATCCGGTTTGTCCGCTTATCCGGTGTCCGCTTATCCGGTTTTACATCATGTACAAAACATAGGGCAAAAGTTCGGGGCTTGTCAAAAATGTCCGCTTATCCGGTTTGTCCGCTTATGCGGTGTCCGCTTATCCGGTTTTGACTGTATAATAGTTGGCGTGCGACTATTTAGCATTAACGCGAACCTTTGCTGCTGCAGGACTGCCATTGGAAGCCTTTTCGTCGTCACTCGAATCCTTAGTCGCAGCCGCCGCTGGGGCATCCGATGCGTCCGATTTTGCCGCTTCCGCATCGCTGCTGTCGCTGCTAATGGCCGCTTTTCGTTTTCGCTTCTGCGGGGACTTCTTCTTGCGGCTGAAAACGGCGTTATTATCATATATTCGAGATAGCAATCATATATACTGTAATTTCAATGCAACTTCTAAGATTTAGTCTATTTAGGGATTGTCTGAGTTAGTGGATAATAATATGATTTAATACTTTCGTGATACTTAGTATTTTGCTGATGGCCGAAGCAGCTCAAATACGATTACCGCTGACAGTAAATGTCAGTGATAAAATAGATCAACGGATCAAATTTTTCTGATCTATCTGGGGAACAGCTGAGACGCCGTCAAAGTCAACGCCTGCAGAGGCAAACGAAGCCCAGAATAGGCTTAATGCCCTCCTTCTCCTATCCCGCATCCTCGGGCTGCCCCATTCCTATACTCACCTTCCCCATTCCTTTGCTCACCTACCTCCATGGACTGCTTACTGTTTAAGCAGCTCTTTTCAGATGCAAAAATTGTAGGGAAGAAATAAAGCAATGTGATCTTACTCGTCACTCGATTCACCCGACGACTGCTTCGGCGGCGACTGTTTCTCGTCGCTGTCGCTGGCGGTGATACGCGGAGGCAACGCCGCGTCGCTGTCTTCCGAAGCAGAGCTGCGTTTCGCCTTGCCTTCTCCGCCCGAGCTCGACTCACTCGATGACAGAAACTCGCGACTTTTCACTAAAAGTAGATAATACTTTGTCATTCGTCATCGATCAGAGAGACGATTGATTATCCCATACCCTTCAATTTTTGCTTTGACGACAGCTCCGGCGATTCGCGTCGGCGCTTTCGTTTCCGATC
Source organism: Plectus sambesii (assembly GCA_002796945.1). Taxonomy (NCBI): domain Eukaryota; kingdom Metazoa; phylum Nematoda; class Chromadorea; order Plectida; family Plectidae; genus Plectus; species Plectus sambesii. The sequence goes on along the minus strand of NIUQ01001268.1, from coordinate 12,370 downwards.
CTCTTTCGCCTGTTGGCCTTCTTCGTCGTCGTCGCCAATTTCCTCATCGCTAAAAATTGCATAAATACTCGCCGTTGAACGCATTGGCTGTCAGCCGCCTTACCGCTGCTTCTCGCGCCGGCGTCGCTGCGACTTCTTCTTGTCGCCTTTCGTCCGCTTCGACTTCGGCGGGCGTTCGCCGCCATCGCCGGGATTCCAGTCGCCCATGTCGGAGCTATCGTTGACGAACTCTTCGCGGTCGCGTTCGCGCCGCCGCCCGCCGCCGCCGCCGCCACGCGATTTCTTCGGACGATCCTCTTCGGGCACTTCGGGAATGAACAGAATCTCCTTGGTCTTCTGGATGAACTCTTGTCGGCGCTGTTGCAGCTCCTCCATCTGTCGCCGAGTCGCTTCCTCGCGTTGCTGCTGCTCCTCGAGTTGGCGCTGCTTGAGCGCGTGTCGCTCGTCTTCCTGTCGACGACGCAACCGCTGCTCTTCTTCATCTTGCAAGCGTGCGCGTTGTACGTACGTTGTTGCCTGCACAATTCATCTCGCATCAGTAACAATCATTTCACTCTCATGCAGAGAACAATTGGAATAGCCCACTCAAATACGATTACACTCCATAAAAAGCGATCGTCGAATAACTCATAACAGCCAAGAACGTTATTGTTGAATTCTGCGATTGTTTAGATACATTAGGTCAAAAAGCGATCGTTTTCAAACGCATACAAGTAACGATGGGAAAACGGGGAATGGATAAGCATGCGAACAGTACTGAAGAATGACCGAACCTGTTTGAGGAGATCGCTGCACTGACGCGCTTCGGCGGCGGCGGCGTGTCGATCAACGTACTTGTTGTGCGAGCCACTGTCCACGCTTTTCGACAGAAACGTGAAATACCTGCAGCATAGAAAATAGACTGCCTAAACTAAAAAATCCCGACTCGCATTCGACGAACCGTTCGGCCGATTTGAGATCGCTGACGGCGCCCATCACTTGGTTCAAGTTCGACTTGTCGTCGCGCAGAATGTGCGTCGCCAGCTTCTGCAGAACGAACGCGATGTTGAAGATGAGCACCGGATCGTGTGGAGCGACTTGGCGCGCCTGCAAGTCGCATCAATTAATTCAGTCGACGGAAAAGAATAATCCAATTTTCATATTCTTCCATGTCATAGCTTTGCTCGAACTCATTATCACATGCATGTCCTACCTTGAGAAGGATGTTTTTACACTCGTTGAGTTTCTCAGCGCGGAAGTAGGCGCGCGACAGGTAAAGCAGCAAGTCGACGTCGTTGTGCTTGCGGAACTTCTTCATGCAGTTCTCGTACATCTGCACCGCGCTGACGTACTGCTTCTGCTCAACATATATGTGCGCGATGTTCAGCCAAACGTCGGCAAAGTTAGCCGTCGCTTCACGCACTTGCGCGAAGATGTCACGCGCCTCCTGCACATACCCTTCCTGCGCCAACACGCAACCTGAAAGACAGAAAGTCATTCATCCGTCCCATGGCAATCGCAGATGACAAAATACCGACCGATTCCGTTGGCCGCCCAAATGTTTTTCGGTTGCACTTTCAACGCTTTCATGAACATTTGCTTGGCTCGGTCGCGATGTCGTCTATCCTGCAAGCAGACGAAATAATAAAAAATCACTAGCTATTCAGTGGGTGAAGGAGTTTACTTTATCCTTGTCGCGCGAGGAAATGAAGAGCGTTTCGAGCCAGACGTTTCCGAGTGCGGTGAGACTGTAGGGATCGTCCTTCGACTCGGGCAACTTCAGGATGTGCTCGTACTTCTTCTGCGCGGGACCCCACTCGTTCTTCGACATGTGCAGGTTGCCGATCAGCGACCACACGTCGGGGTGAGTCTGATTCACTCCCAGCGCTTCCTTGAACCACACAGACGCGTCGTAAATCTGTCCTCGATCGCGCGCCATGCAGCCGAGACGCAAATAACCTTTAACGCGCATTAATAATTTGCAATTTATCAGAGGGTATAACAAAATTTTACAATCAATGTAAGACGGCCGCTCCCGCAATATGTCCTTGTAGAGCTTCTCTGCTTCGTCGTAAGCGCACAACGTCTCGAGTACGCGAGCCAAATTGTAGGTGACAGTGGTCTGGATGGCGCGGTACTCGTTGACACCCGATTCGATTTCTTGCCTGATCTTTTCGGAGGCCTTTTCGAAACAGTTCTAAAGAGAAATCAATGTTCGAATGCCGCCATTAGAACAGTCGTACTTTGGCTTCTTCAAAGTGTCCCAGACTGTAGTTGAGCGAGCCTATATTATTGACGATCTCGGGCGGAATGTCCATTTTGACGACATTCTGCAGCAGATCGCTCGCCTTCATGTATGCATCCAGGGCCGCCTGCAATATAGGTGGATAAATCAACGATACATAAGGCTGTGAAATCTCATTACATCGAATCATCTGAATGGTGTAAAATAACTTTTGAATCACTTGCTTTAATATGAGCCGTTGTTCTTAAAATTTATCGTAGCGGAACTCAAGTGTATTAAGCAACATGTTTCGATGTTCGGTTATATTTGTGATATTACTTCTTACAACAGAGTAAATGTGTTAAGAAAATTCTTGGAAGAGCTTTTACTACTTTTACTGCATCGCAAGGTGAATTCTGCAATAACGACTTTACCTTTGAGTCGGATTCTTCGAGCAATTGCGCGTAGTCGATCCAAGCTTCGACGTCGTCCGGGCACTGCTCGACGACCTTTTTGAGGTATTCTTTAGCCTTGTCGCGTCGATCCTTGCGCGATGAATCGGCCTCGCCGGCGTTAACGCCCGGCGTCTCTGAATTCGCGTACAGCGAGCCGAGGATCTTCATCGTTTCGTAGTTGTTCGGTTGCCCTTTGAGCACTTTCTCGAAGCATTGAATAGCCTAAAGAAGGGAATGACGACTTGTTCTCTCGCCTAATATCGTACGTGTTCCGTGTCTCCTCGATTGATGTACATCTGTCCGAGGCCGTAGAAAGGAAGAACGAATGATGGCGTCGCAAACTGCGTCGCTTGATAATAATACTGAAATGAGAATAGAATGAGCGCAACAGTCGACGGAAAAAGCACGAAGGAAAGTACTTGAAACGCCTGGTCAAAGTCGCGCTGAGCGTGGAAGCTGCGCGCCAGTTGGTAGCAACTCTCTGCTCGCATCGCCTCATTTTCAGTACCGTGGAAAGCGTGCAACGCCAAATGCTGCACTTTGCTATAGTCCTGAAAAAAGTTGAGCAGTGACAGAAAGCTGATGGAAAAGGTTAGGGGAGAGGGTGACCTTTTTGAAGAAGAAATGGTTGGCGAGGTGGTTGAGGACCATTGGATTGTGCGACTCAATGTTGTAGGCGCGGCTGAGCGCTTGCACGCCCGCCTTGATGGCATGCGCAGTGTGCGTGTTCAGGTCGAGAATGGCCAAGCCGATCAGAGCGCCGACGCAGCGCGGATCGAGTTGCAGTGTGCGTTCAAATGCCCATCTGAACAGAAAAAGGACCTAATAAATAGCAATTGCGAAATCACGTGCGAATAAATCGCTCTTCCATTCAGGCTAGGTTCAAAGTAAACTCTTCGGTGTTCACGATACTTCAAAATAGCTGCGAATTGAATTTATGATTGTGAATTTATTAGATAAAAGTGAAAGCTTTAATAATGCGACCTCGTTAATCATGTGACATCAGCGCTGCGCCTACTTCTGCAATTTTTCATGTTAGACTTACCGAGCCTTCTCTAGTTTGTCCAACTTGGCAAAACAGTGTCCCATGCCGAGTCGAACGTCGGCTGGACAGTTCGGATTGAACTTGAGTGCCTTCTTGTAAAAGAAAAGCGCTCCTTTAAAGTCCTTCTTTTGGAAGGCAATGCACGCCTTGCCGAGCAACGCCGGAATGTTGTTTGGAGTCTGAAAGTTGGGCAGGCTCGTCCACCAATCGTTTTGGACAAAAATGCTATTATTATTACCTGATTGATGACGAAATTGAACTGAGCATCAGCCTGGTCAATCTTGTCGCCTTCGAGCAGACAGAAGTAGGCGCGTCCGAGCAAATGGCTCTGTTCGTACATAAGAATCTTGTCGGCCGTCGTATACAGCAGCGTCGCTTTCGTGAACCGCTCGCGCTTCTTTTCCTTATTTCGCTCTTTATGAGCCTAGAACCCAATCCAGACAATCACAATCATGCTCGAACAATCATCCAACGCGTGAAAGTGGTGCAAAATTAGTGATACCCACCTCGAGCACGTAGTAGGCGGCCAAAGTGTCGAGAGCGCGCATCTGATCTCTCTCATAGTCGGTGTAGTCGAGACTCGCCTCAGAACCGCTCGCTTCCAACAGGCGCACAAAGTCTTCCACATTATTCCGCTTGAAATACTCGAGCTGAAACAATCCCACGCTCTCCACAAGAACGGCGCGTCACACGGCAAACTACTCACAGCCAACTTGACCCAAATATGCAGCGCAGCATGTTCCTGCTTCAGAATTCCGATCACTTCATCTCCCTCCGGCAAATTGTCAAAGTCCAATTCGATCACCTGCAAGACGATGGAACCTAGTTTGTCTCTGTATGTTTTACCGAAGATAAACTGGCTATTGCAAGAGTCCCTCCGAATCTGCGAACGTGACGTATATGGAAATCCAATGAGGACATTTTATCGAAGGTCGATTGCTCGTGCAATCAAACAGTCAACGCGAACAAGGATTCGAACAATTGAACAGCGACAAAAGACTGATGGGCCCAGATGGCCACAGCGGTCGTGAGCAAATCGCGATTGTCCGTCTCGGCCAGATCCTGCAGCGTCGCCCGTTTGCATTGCAGCTCTTTTTCGAACATGTCGATCATCTGCCGGGCCAGGTCGATCGCCTGCACCGCCTTTCGCTGAAGGACGCTGTCCTTCTTGCACAGCTTCACCAGCGATTTCAGCCGCTCCCATGCGGTCTTGAATTTCACAGGAATTCTGTCCATCTCTCCGAGCAGCTCAACCACCTGGTCGGCATGTCGGTGCATTTTCGCGCGCGACGCGTCCGCATCGAAGTCGACTTCAGTGTTCGACGAGGCGGCGTGATTAATTAAGCGCAGACGTTCGTTGACAATCGACTCCATCAGCGTCCAGCCACTGTTGTTCAGCTCCGTCCATTTATCCGACCAATTGTACATGTCGACGAAGATATCTTTTAGAGCGCGCACCGTAGCAGCGTCCTAATTTTGCTTATACAATAATCGAGTGGCAAAAATACTGAAGAGCTCAAAAAATGGAATAGATTCCTTCTGTCAAATATCACTTGGCAGACGATGATGGGCGCACAGCGGGTACAACATCGACAAGTAAATGGCTATGCGTCCGGGCTTATACTTGAATACTACGACTGATGTTAATATTTATATTGCGAATCATATTTGCATGCAAAACGATATTAAAATTATGCTCACCTCATCGGGACTGTCTTTTAGTGGAATTTCGATCGATCTGGTGGTCTGCTGAGATGAAGACATTGTGATAACGATGATATTCTTCGCTACCCGCTAGCAACTATTGAAGGCAAAAAATAACATTAACAAAGCCAACGCGGCTATTAGAACTTTCAAGCCCACATCAGCGGCAATGCAGATTGCAGGCTAATTTTAAAAAGGAAATCCCGACGTCAATCGCCGCCGCCGGTTCGGATCGGGTCATGGAAAGCATACGAACGAAAATATAACGCTGCCGAAAGTTACGGTATTGAACGTGAACGAAAATTTTCGCGGTTCTTTTGAACCGAATAAGCGAACTGATTTTACTGCTGACTTATCAGGCGCTTCTTAGCGAATGAACGTCGGAAACGGTAAAGACGTCTAAATACGGAGGGAGAAAATGGCGCTAGTGCTTTTGTGACGCAAAGTTGCAGAATGGAAACATTATCGATGAATATCGATTTGAGTGTGTCCCATTGAATGCATATATCTGTGCTTAATTGTGGTTTGATGTGGATAATATTTAATCGATACTGTGCGCAGTTTCATAGGCATTGAGTCTGTTTGTGAACGCTTAGATCTGACATGTAGACGCTTTGAAGTGATAAGGCAATAAATAGTCATGACATCGACTGCAATATCATTGAAAAGCAATTCGCTTGAATCAGGGGCCTTAGACCACTCGGCCAGCCGGGTCATCTGGTAGATCTGAGTATGAGTTATTTCAAAATCAATTCTCCTCGCCCACTTATCAGGTGCCTGATGAAACCTTGCTGTTAAGTGCTTAATTAAGTCCAAAAGTGGTCCCATTGGCAATTGTTGTCAGGTTTATCTTTCGTCAGATATGTGGACGTAAGCTACTTTTGATTAAACAGGACGCAATTATTGATCCATGAACATTTGGGCGCAGCGTTGAAACTGATTAGTATGGAAACAACGCTTCAATGATTTTGATTCGAAGCATTCATCAGTAGCAGCGCGCAGCAGAGCATCTTTCTCTTTCAAAATGACCTGCGTCATCAGCTGCTTGATTTGAAGATGCCCAGCAATCTGGCCTTGCGATACTTTAGTTGACCAGTGATACTGAATAATCGCAAGCTTATCGGCGTAAGAATAACATTTCCCTTTCAAAGGCTGTGACACTGCGACAGGCTAACAACCGTTCAAGCTACTCACGCAAGCTACATCACAGCATTCCTGGAGCAGTCAACAGGGCTTGCTCTTTGCCTTACTAGCAGAAACAATCAATATCGCTTGCACCGATCATAGCTCATTTTCTGATGACAGGTCAACCTAGTTTGGAATAGAACAATCAAACTTGATTGCATATGTTTTCAAATGAAATACAAAGTTTCCGAAAGAGCATAAACTGTTATATAACCGTAGCATTCGAAATCAGATGGATGTAATGAATCAGCGAACAACTGTTTCACAACACCACACCCTCATGATGTAATTCAGTTGCTAAAAGTAATGCAACAGAGGTTGGAAAGCTATATACTATGCAACATGGATTTTTTCGAAGCAAATTGTCCTTAAGAATTGCACAAAAGATAACGAGAAATAATAATACAAACTAAACGTTTCATAGCGCTCAGTTCTTCCATAAGTCAGAAATCGCCAGATTTCACGACAAACCATCTTACATGTGATTTTCTAAGCGAATTGCTATTAAACAAGGTTTGTACGAAATAAACTTACATGTCGAATTATATCAGGGCTCCCTGATTACACGCACGTAGTAGATTTTGCGCCAGATAGAGGTGCGCTTGACTGATAAATGATAGAGTGGAACATATGTACGTGACACTAGACTGGCTGGAAGTGAAAACTGCTGTTTGCGGGCAAAGAGAGCAAAACTATTAGACACTTTTGATAGTTTTCTGTAGGAAACTGTTCAAATATTAAATTGAACATCTTGGAAAACAGAGCCTTTTAATCCAATTAACAATTTTAGGCGTACAACATATGAATTGCGGCGTTCCACCGTTCCTGTTTTGCCAGCTACTGTATAACTCCATTTTTCCTCTCTCTACACACATTCGCAGTTTTCAACTCAAACGAACATTTCCATCGAATTACTGTCAGCTCCAATACACCGCCCTTTATTTCAGCTTGAGATATTCCTAAACTTTCGCTCTNGATCGCAGTTTTCAACTCAAACGAACATTTCCATCGAATTACTGTCAGCTCCAATACACAGCCCTTTATTTCAGCTTGAGATATTCCTAAACTTTCGCTCTGTAGAACATTAAACATGCTTAAATTCTCTCGCTACAATTGATTCGTCCACGACCTCAGCTGATTTCTGATGATCCCATCATTAAAGTAATATGCATGATAGCTTGATTGAATTCTTCGCTCTAATGGTGTGTCAGTATTTGACTATATATAAGGTCCGACGCCGATTTAAGTGTTGCTCACGTGTCTTTTTTCAAGAAACTTCCTATCTCCAACAGCATATGGGTCCTACAGACATCACCATGGAGCCAAAAGAAAGCCCCCGCCATCACAGTTTTCCAATTCAACCAAAGCTTGTGGTAAACCATGTACTGAATACTCTGTCCAACTTAGAGATTGGTCCTTCGAATCGCTCATTGAAATTAGTAATACCATGGTTGTTGAAGATTGTTTTTTGGTTTGCAGTTTACCTTGGAGGCAGCTATCTGACCATAAATTCGTGTCTGATTTTGCTAAACGAATATTCAAGTGCTCCTATTTTGACGCAAGTGAAGGCTAATATTGCTAAAATGGTACCACTACCTAATATAACCGTTTGCGTGCCCTTCAATGTGACACGGATGTTTCCGCTTACTTCATCAAGCGCAACACCGTATTCCGATGCGATAGAAGATTTCTTTAACAAAACCATCGAAAACGGTAAATTTGGTACAACGAATTATATCGAGGAATGGGAAAGTTACAACACCACAGAAATGATACCACAGAAAGAGACGCTTTTCATTCTTCTTAAATATCTTACGATCATGTATGAGGCGGAATATTTGCGTGAAGCGATGGAGAACCCGTTCGCAAACTTGAGCTGGAAAGCGGAATCGGATCAAGAAAATGCTTTGTTGAATATTACAGTGCCACGAATACAACAAATGAACATTACGACTGATGAAATCAAAAAGGTTTTCCTTGAATATTTCAAAATTGGCTCTACTGAGATTGGCGGGTACGTAGAAGGTTTATTTCTCATATATTCTATCAGCTCTAACTTTGATTGCGATTTCTTCTATACAATATCTTATCTGGATCAAAATCAGATTTGCTTCAACATGCACAATATCTCTCTTCAAGTTGATGACATTTATTCGAATATAATATATGTACAAATCGAAGATCACTCAGCAGCCATCAATATGACCGGTAGGAAAATAATATTTAACTTCAATGGAGATGCAATGCCACCAAATTTTGCTGCAGCTGCAGATGAGAGTAGTATCGTTGAACTGATGTTTGGTGAATGGAAAACGGTGTATTTTGAGTATGAGGTATGGGCGTCAGCAATCACTTATAAGTTTCAATTGTATTAAGCAATTTTACCCGGCAAATCATGAAATATTATTCGATAAAAATTTGATACTGTTCCAATTTGAAGAGAATGTGTTGCTAGGTTTTTTGTTAAAAGTTCTTAAATAAAGTATCAGGGAACTTTTACTTGGAGACAAAAATGTTAATCGTGAACCTCAATTACTATGCAAAGTTCACATTATGAGGCTACAAAAACTACCCTATTTTATTCTCACTTTTAGCGACAAACTAATGTTTTTTTTAAAATTAAAAATTGCTCATGACTAAATTGTGTCTAAGAAAGTAGCGTGGGGCACTGATATCTCAGCTTTAGTAACAGCCAGACTCTGAACAGCAAAAGTAGTTCTTCAGAGAGATGCATCGACGTTTTTCCGAATATTTCGCGTCGGGTTGAGGTTAGAACGACGCATCTAATTCCGTGCTCTGCGATATAATATTGCTTGCAGAGCGTTTATCATGGACTACCAACAATGTCAGACGGAAAATTGCGCTGTTCGCATCAGACCCGTCGCGAGTGTGAGGAAAACTGTAGGATTGGCCTCATAAAAGCAATGTGCGGCTGTACGCCTGTTACTATTACGACTGGACAAAGCGACGAAAAGAAATGCACATTTGCGCATTATGAAAAATGCCTTAAATACTCCGGTAATGAAGATGAGGAATGCCGAAAAAACTGTCCCATTAGTTGCAATCAAACGAACTACAGAATAAGCACACCATATTTACACAAGACTGACTTCATTTACAGCAACCTTCAAATAGCGCATAATAAATACGACTATTTAATTTATGAAGAGAAATTCAAGTGGACATTTTCGGATTTTATTTCTGCCATTGGAGGGGCGTTAGGAATTTGGCTTGGCATTGATTTCATTGTCCTGATTCGATTCATATTCACATTAGTGGCAAAGGTTTCCCTCAAAGTTTTGTCACTGGCTAATTTGGAGGCCACAACGAACGAAGACAACCAATTTAACTTCAACGAAGCAATAATCAAAAAAGTATTTACCGCATTGAACATTGAAGTTCCATCACAGTTTACGCGAGCGTCTCTTATAATGTGGTCGATTAGAACATTTCTTTGGGCGATAATTTATCCAGCCGGTGGCGTGTTCACTGCGATATCTTGTTTCCAGCTGTGTCAGCAGTACGCAAGCGGTGAGATGAAGACAAGCATGCGCGTATCTTTCAACAATTCGATCTCATTGCTGCCTGCTACCCTCTGCCTCAAACACAACATATCTTATTACGACATTAATCCCAGTTTTACGCCATCTACGAACTATACGGACGCATTAAGTGTCTATTTGAATCAAACAAACATGAGCAAGAAAATCATTCTTCAATACGGCGATGATGGTTCAAGCTGGCCGCCTGTAATGGTTTTTGTAGTTTACAAGTACTTGAGCGTCTTATTTTATTATGATTATGTTTATAATTTTAAACATAATGATTGGAATTATCCAACCAATGAATGGCAAAAACTTTTTTCCCTAGATTACTATGTTGGTAGGGCTGATGAATACTGTGGCAGTTTTTCGAAAACTGATTATTATAATTATTCAACTTCTTCATTTTATTCCTACACTTCAACTTCTTCATTTTATTCCTACACTTCAAATTCTTCATTTTATTCATCGTTCATCACTTCAACTTCATCATATGAAGACGTTCACTACTCCGAATGCATAGGTACGTTCATCAAACCAGAGTGTAGAACTCGAGAAAAACCTTGACAAGTTTACCATCTGTTAACGCTGCCACAAAAAATTATTTCTCCCTAAAATTAATTCTTGATTAACTATTTAATAATCATATTTATGAAAAGTGGCCCGGGAAATTCATCCGTTTGTAGGGCCTGGTACTAGTCACTGACTGAAAAATTCCCCAAAAGGAATAGTCAAGTGGGCTGAGGTCATGTGAATAGGGGAACATTCCTGACTGAAGATGAAATCGGGAAAATATGCTTTCATTATTCTTGAGTCGTTTTCGCCCAATGAGGCGGTGCGGAATCTGGCGTAATATTTTAAGCTGATAGAATAGACGTAGAGAGTGTTTACATAAGTTGTAACGCAATAAGAGATGAACTCAACAAACTAAAGGACAAAACAAAATAAAATTATGAAGAAAGTTAAATGAAAAAGTCGAGGTCGCAGAAATTTTTTGCATCCTGCATAAGCTTGTAACTTAGCGATCCGTTGATGGATTCGGCTTAAAATTTGCACTATTTTTACGTTGATATCTGGGAAAATCGTCGCCGAACAGTTTGCGAATTGTGCTTCAGAAAAAAATTATAGCCCAGCAAAGTTTTCGGAGTTTCAGTCGATGCAAGTGTTTCTCTTTGAGCGAAATTTGAGATTGAATTTCTGCGTTTTTCTGACATTTTTGATTTTCCTGGTTCGCCTACATCTGAACGATCTAACCAAAATGTTTTTCTCTGTTCCAAACTTTCGACCTTCGACACCGGGCATACAGACCACCCCCGTTCACACTGTTGTTTACCAATGCATTCTGCGCCAAAACGCTTTTTTCTTTCAACGATCAGGCAGAAAGATTGGCTGCCGTCATTCTCAAAACTTCATCAAACTGTAGTTCAGAATAGTGAAAAAAATGTTTACGGCACCGAATACATTGGCAAACAACAGTCTCAATGGGGGCGACCCGTATGTCTGGTGTCGAAGGTTGAAATTTGAAAACTGAGGAAGTGGCGTAAAACATTTTTGGTTGGATAGCCTAGGTGTAGGCACACCAGGAAAATCAAAAATGTCAGAAAAACTCTGTGAAATTCAATCACATACTTCACTCAAAGAGAAACACTTGCGTCGACTGAAAGGCTTCGAAAATTATGCTGGGCTTTAACTTTTTTCAAAAACCTCAGTTTACAAACGGTTCAGCGATGTTTTCCCAGGTTACAGCTTAACCAATGTCTAAAGTCTGAGCCAAATCCTTCCAAGGGTTGCAAAGTTATGAGCTCAAATATGCAGTAGCGTTTTACCAGGCCGTTTCTGAGCTACAATAAGACTTCACAAAATACCCCTAAGAGAAATTTTTTCGAAAACTTCACCAATTGATACTCTAAAAATTGGACTACAATCCACCAATAGACGTCCAAGCTTGATTCCTAACAAATAATATTGCCAAATCTCGGTTTTTGGGCCCCCTGTAGATATACAGAGTAGTCCAATTTTCCCGTCCTCTTTAATATTTGTATAAATTTTGCTAAAGTTGCCCGATCCTCTTGATTCTTTTTCGTTCAATTCGCAAGAAATAAGAATTTCTTTGGTATCATGTTCAGCTCAAGTGGATAATTGTGAAGGGAGTTACAAGATTTTTTTGGGAGTTATCCTATTTATCGAAAAATAGGGTGTCTCCGACGAACTGCGACAATTTGTTTTTTGAGCACGA
>NIUQ01001267.1:0-32731 GCA_002796945.1 Plectus sambesii | reverse complement strand
TTCGTTCGAATGCACGGAGCAGGATGCAAACGTACGTTTGGCTTATTGTGTTATTTCTCGGGGATTACCGCCTGATAGAAATATCATCCAATTTTCTATATATATAAAGCAATCGTACTGTTTAAAATGAACGTCTGGTTTATAATGCGGCAAATTATTTGAACGAAGCATCGGAAAGCTGTAGTTACAGTGAAACCCGGATAAGTGCACAAATTTTTGATGCTTTTCCATGCCCCAAACTTTTTTCGCCTTATGTTTTGTCCATGATTCAAACCCGGCTAAGTGCACAAAATTTTCTTGCCGGATCGATGTGCACTTATCCAGGTTCCATTGTATTAGAGGCATGCAAATGATGCATGCCCTATTTCGAGGGGATTTTTCCGAGCCAGATATGGTTGTATTCAAAGACGCTATGTTTCATTGTTGCTTAATTGGAATCGGTCAGCAGCGTGTAAGAAATGTCGCGACTCTTTTCAGCGCTTCAATGTGGATGCTAACCGCTGAGCACAAGACCGAGTTAGAAACGCGCTCTCACTGTCGTCTGCGCTCGAACAAGTTTGGGAGTCGCCTACAATTAGTTCCGTATGCTCGTGATGCAAATTCACACAGTTTGTATCATTGCACTGCGATTATTTCAACAGTAAATGCGTTCTTCACAAGTGCAAACATGTCTCTCAATCAGAGCTTCAATGGTTTCCCTTTGGCTTTCGGCAACTGTCTTTGGTAGTCCGAAGCGGACTTTTCATTCAGTCGCTGAGAGTCACGATGAACTGCTTCTATTTCCTTCAGTTCGTCCAACCGTTGCACAATTCGTTTCTGAAAAATACCTCGTCGCATGAAATGTATCAAGTACTGCTAGAAAACAGTACTCCAAGTTCAATCTGCTCCATTTTTCGTTCCACTTGCTTCCTCGTGGACAGCGGTGTAGGGCGGCCGTCTGCAAAAGAATGGCTATACAGTAGAAATCGTTTATAGCGGACATGTTTGACCATTCCGAATTTCTGAATACCTATGTTTTGTACAGATCAAGAATCGTTTTTACCGGACAAAATCTGTCGGTTCTCCATTTGCCGGTATAAACGATTTTTACTGTATTTTTAAACGACAGAACAAGTCAAAAAAGAAGTTGGCCTAAATCAACGCAATAAATGGCGCTGAACCGAATTTCGCATTTACTCTATCCAAATACACTCTGAATGGACGGAAAAAGCGAAGAAGGTGATGATCGTTAGATACTTATGTTGTTATAAAGTGCTGTTAAGTGATATTATATATTCGTGAATCTCGTGCACAAAATGGTCAAGAGCATATACAATCTTCATTATCCATTTGTCATATATCCATTTGCACATCAAAATTTCAAATAGAATTTAATCTTTACATATCAAGAATATACAATCATTTCAGATTTTTGCATTGTAATAATTCATTGAACACTACTTTCTTGACGTTTTTAAAGTTTTACCACTTTACAGCTCGTTTCGATTTAAAAAGACATAAAGTTAGAATTCTAGGCCTCCAATCGCATATACTTTAGACTTAATCCTTGCATATTGTTGTTTGATTTAAATTACCCTTTATGGATCGGCTTAACGGATATTCCAGAAGCACCCGATAAGCTCACACGAACAAAATCGTAGCAAAATTCTTACCACAGAACGTGAAATCTGGGCCATCTTCCAATGGATGCACGTCAGGCGTTACAACGGCGCTAAAAGATAAATATTGTTAATTATAAAGAATGTTACAACTATTACTGCATTAATATGGAGCGAAACATTCGCGAGAGAAAGAAAGGCAATACTTACGGAACGTTCCACCACTGGTACCGGCCGCTGATTTTCGACTGTCGTTCAGAAGCTGCCTCTCGAGCAAGCTGACGTGGGGCGGAGGACGAAGACGACGACGACGACGAATTCGACGACGAGAAACGACATGTTTGAGAAAACGTCTGCCGCGTTATTGTGGCAGCGCGATGACGCAAAATAAGTCGCTCAACCACCATTATCAATTGCTCGCTTTCTTTTGAATATGAAAACCAACCGCTGGACCAATGTCAGAGAGTACCACAACCAGAAGCAGCTGCACTGGCCGCAATCCTTGGAATTAGGTTCAGCGAAACTATGAACAACTTCAATTACGGTAACAATTCAGGCAATCTTCTCAGGGTACGGAAATGAAGGACAGGTTGGACTATTAGAGGCTAATAAAACATGATCATTCGCATGAAAAAGCCTAATGTTTTTCTTTAAAAAGTCGCTGGCTCATTTCTACTTATTTTTTCTCATTATTTACTATAAAGGGAATGAAATACTTACAGCTAAATTGATCTGACTTGTTCAAAGACTTGATTTCTGTGGCATGCAGTTGCGGCGCTTCGTACCGCGTGAAGTAATTGCGAGGAAAGTACAGAAATAATCGAACGAAAATGCTGAAAAAGTCTGGAGAAAAATCCAGCTGTCAGTAGATCGATATTAATCTTTTCAGTGATAGCTCATTACTCTAATATCACTGATAGCTAAATAGCGTCCACTGCTGTGCTCTCTTTCCACACTTACTGTGATCACTTCTACATATTTATGCACACACGCTGATACCGCACGTTCTCACTCAACTTCAGCATGCGGCGAGCAAAGTGCGGAGACAGGTATGCTTCACAATTGCATGCGCTTTCCTTATCACACCGAGGTGTGATGTGGGCAACGGAACATAAAATTTCCCAATATCCTCAATCTTTCCTAGAGTTACGCAATTTCAGGCGCACTTCTTGTAACTGCGGTGTCTCTTCCGCCGTATTTATCAGAGCAACTGCTGCTGCGCAATATTTCACTGTCTAACAGCAATACGTATGAGAGTGTGAAATATCGTCGCTTTTCATGACTTTCGTTTGAACTGATTGCTTCATCTTTCAACTATTCAATCTTACTGAATAATGGATCAATCGAAGCAAAAGACAACTGAGCATCATAATGCCGCTTTGGTGGATAGCATGGACTCCCTGGCAGTTACGGACAACTTGTGTGCCGATCTTCTATCGTCAGCAGAGAAGGAACCAATTGAGGTACTACTCTCTTTTAAATCGTGATTGTTTCTGTTTTCCAGTAAAGCATTCTCATACGCTCTCTTAATGCGTCTATGTTTTCAGGTACATGACAAGGGCGTAGCTGAGTTTGAGAACAACTCTAGAACTACATTCTCTGATGCCGGAGAAACTGAATGCAGTTTGCAAATGTGAGAATAATTATTTTTCTATCTATTTTCATTTCAGAAAAATCCATATTAAGTTATCACCTACAAAACGCTAATAAGGGCTGACGTTCCAAAAAATGAAAATGTTTATGTGATAAAATGGCATGATAGAGTAATCTCTAAGTGAAAATCTCATTCATTTACAACATCACATAATATGTGCACCGTAAATTTCAAAACTAGAACTGAGGACACAAAAAAAAATTGCAGTATATGCTCGATTCAATTGATTTAACAGTTATCGTGATCAAATATTTATAGATATTCCGAATTATTTTTTTAGTAGCATTTCTATTAACACAGTCAAAGTGGAATAGAAAACAGCGTATTGTTGAACTCTCGTTAGGTTTCAAATCTGAAATGTAGTGATATGAAGTTTTGACAAAAAGAGGAAGTTTCTTAAGGCGATATGCTACTGCTGCCATTCAAATTCAATAAATTGATGTCGCTGTGCGTCTTCTCATAAAAATATAAAAAGCATCCTCTAATCTGCATAAATTTTCATGAAGTCTTGAGATTTCATCCTGTGCTCCTATTTCAGCGCTCAACAGTCAGTGAAAGAAATGTACTTGACAAGATTCCAAAAGGTCCATTCCTTCTCAATGCCGTTAACATTTGACATTGAGAACACGTGGGTGTCTTTGGCGCTAAAAGAAGAGAGATATTCACAAACAACAGAAGATCATGCAGAACTCCTTAAGAGGGCGTTCGACAAAGTGAAAATGCTGGTAATCAAAGGAGATCCAGCAACTGGAAAGACTTCTCTGATGCGACGACTGGCTTATGAATGGACGAATGGAAAACAAGAACTGCTGCATTATGATCTTGTATTATACGTTGAATTTCGCGAAGTGCGAGAACATACTTTTCAAAGCATTGTTGATATGGTACTCGGTGGCTTAGAGAAATATTTGACACAAGAGGGTTATGAAAATTTGATGAAACTGGTGAATAATGAGCAATTCTGCAAAGAACACCACATTCTAGTACTCTTGGATGGTTATGACGAGTCAATCTTAGGAAAACACTGTTCAGAATTCAGCTCATACGTGTACGAGAAAACCATTAACAAGCAATTATCCTTTGACACAGTTACTACCACAAGAAAAGGATATTTATCAAATCTTGGAGGACTTGAAGGGCGATTTGTATTTGCTGAAGTTCTTGGATTTGCAACTGCTCAACAGAAAAGAACTTTCATATTCAATCATTTCAAATCAGTGAAGTGTGATAACAAACGCAACATTGCAGCAGTGCTCAATTTACTGGACAATAATGAAAATTTGAACAAGCTTGCAGAGACACCACTGTATCTAACATTCATTTGTCTATTACATGAAAGAATCGTTGATGGCACTTTACTTGAATTATACTGCACTATCATATGGTGGCTTATTGATAGACATCAAATGAATCATCCAGATCAAAACATTCCCAGTCAGTTCGATTTCCAAACTAATTATAACGATAAGTTTAAAACTATTCAAGATCACTTCATACACTTTCCTCAACTTCACTGTCTCGGCAATATGGCATTGCGCAATTTAATGGAGAATGTATTTAAGCCGTCAGATTGTGCTCAATTTAATCTGCAACCTATTACTGAACAGGCTGGATTGTTGAGAAAAGAGAAAAAACATGACAATGCGTTCAAACCTGTTACTTCATTTTTCTTTCCACATAGGACCATCCAAGAATTCCTTGCTGCATTGTACTGCTTTTGTTCCAATGATTTTACAAGCGAGTGGTTGTTACCTTATTCTAAACTGGATACAACCCGAATGAATGAATTCGAGAAATTTCTTTTACGAATCGCCTTATCTGAGAAAATGCCAGTAAACATAGAGAAGCGCAAATATTATTTCGAGAGAATCATTGATATCAACCTAGATATCAGATTTGATGCATTCAATACCACAGCTGGCTTCAACGACAAGCTGCTAAGTTGGTTCCTCACACAATGCACAAACGTTCAGAACATTACATTAAAAGACAAGGAGAGTGCAAGAAATGAATCACCCGTCATATTTGACACCTCCAGCCCAGTCTTCTCATTCAGAGACTTGATCAAGCTCCACTCCGTAACATTACAATTATGCATATTTGGAGCTCATTCTCAGCTGTCATTCACAACTGGCCCATCTCTACAACATCTAAAATTCATAGATTGCGAAATGAAACGCAGCAGGATCCTTGATATTGCAATATGGCCATCAATCGACACTATAATGTTCAATCATTGCACATTTGAAGCCAATTCTCAGCTGTCATTCACAAACTGTCCATTCCTGAAAAATCTACAGTTCTGGGGATGTAAAATTGTAAGCAGCACAAACCTTGGTATTACAACACTGCCAGCAATTGATACTGTGGAATTTAGGCAATGCAAAATTAATTTGGCAGGATGGCAGTCAATTACAGATCAAATAAGGAACAGTTCTGTCCAATGTTTGAAGCTGATATTAGGGAATGATAGATTTGGGAAGGGAGAAGAATTCAACAGAGAGTGCTTAACCCATTTACAAAAATGCAACAATATTGAAAAAATGGAAATTAAAATACAGAAATGCAAGATTCATCAAAGTGATATATTATTATTCAGTGACTTGATCAAGCTTCACTCACTGACATTTGGAGATCGTTACGGAAATTCAGGATGCACACTTACAGCCAATTCTCAGCTGTCATTCACAAATTGTCCTTCCCTGAAAAATCTGCAATTCAGTGATTGTGAAATGGAAAGCAGCACAATCATTGGTATTGCAACATTGCCAGCAATCGAAACTTTTGAATTCAATGGATGCAAAATTGATTTGACAACATGGCAGTCAATTACAGATACAATTCGAGACAGTCCTGTCAAATGCTTGAAGCTGGAATTTTTTAAAGGAGATTTCAGTAAGGAATTCTTAATCCACTTGCAAAAATGCAACAATGTTGAACAAATAATGGTTACAGTACCGGGTTACACAATTCATCAAAATGACCTTTTATTATTCAGTGACTTGATCAAGCTCAACTCACTGACATTGGGTGAATGCACATTCTCAGCCAATTCTCAGCTGTCATTCACAAATTGTCCATCCCTGAAAAATCTCAAGTTCTTAAGATGTGAAATTAACAGCACAAACCGTGCTATTGCTGCATTACCAGCAATCCACACCTTGGAATTCAATGGATGCACGTTTAATGCCCATTCTCAGCTGTCCATCGCAAACTGTCGATCTCTGAAAAATCTGAAATTCTATGGATGTAAAATGAAATGCAGCACAAACCTTGGTATTGCAACATTGCCAGCAATTGACACTGTGGGAATCTATGAATGCAATATTGATATGACAACATGGCAATCAATCATAGATCAAATTAGTTACAGCTCCGTCACATTCTTGAAACTGATATTTGGCAACGATTTCAATAAGGAATTACTAATCCACTTGCAAAAATGCAACAATGTTGAAAAAGTGAAAATTGAGATGCAAAATTGCACAATTTCTCAAAATAATCTGCTACCATTAAGTGATTTATTGAAGCTCCACGCATTGTCATTTCGGTACTGCACCTTTGAAACTAATTCTCAGTTATCTTTCACAAATTTTGCATTCCTGAAACATCTGGGAATCAATGAAAGTAAAATAGAAAGCAGCACAAACTTTGGTCTTGCAACATTGCCAGCAAATAGCAGAGTAGAATTCTGGCAATGCGATATTGATTTGGCAGCATGGCAATCAATTACAGATCAAATAAGGAACAGTTCTCTCAAATGTTTGCGGCTATCTGCCGATTTTTTTGTAAAAGCAACCTATGTCGAATATCTACATCACCTTCAAAAATGTGAACACATTGAAGAAATTCATGTTTTGGACACGAAAAATAATGCTTTGATTCGTTTTGAGGAAGGAGTGACGGAAAATTTGGCAGAAACAGCACAAAAATTACCAGCACTCACGAGTTTTACTGTTTTGAGTGAAAGAGGCACAATCCTGGAGGAAAGCAGAAGACTGAGAGAAAGGAACAAAGAGCGAATTGAGAAAGCTGGTCAAGGAAGAAATCCTGAGTTTTCGGTCAAATATGAAGAAGGGTCAAGTGATTCTGAGTGAATAAGACAAATGCGAGGTTTAATATTTCATTACTCAGTGCTATTTCTTAGCTAACATACTGGAAAAGCACCTCTACAAGTGACACAAATTGTCTGAACAGAGCTTTCCCTCTCCCTATAGGGCCTTCATACACTTTGCGTCCCCATTTCGTTTTTTATTATCATGAGATGGCGACGCAAGAAGTATGCATTATTATCCAGTGATTAGCTGGCAAATTTTTAAATGATTGATAAAAAAAACATGATTTTACGATATAGTTTTGTGCTGTTAAAAAATAAGGAGTTTGGAGGCGCAGAAGGTTTCACAATCGAGAATACAGAGAAATGGATTTCTAATTGAGAATGCCAATGGACAATTAGAACATACGACGAGATAACTTTGAAAAGAGGAATTTCTCTTAGGTCCGCACGCTACACGATAAGGTGATCGATCCTCTTTCGCAACTCCTGGGAGTACCTGAAAACTAACAAAAAATATGATAATCATTTTTGTTCTATTCCATATAACCATTTAATACATGAAAATGATCATAGCTATAATACAACATAAATTATTTATTACTTCCATAGCGGACCTAATTGGAACGTATAAAAGGCAAAGTCAGGATAGGAGAGGGTACAAGAGCATGTAAAGAGAACAGCAAAGCGGGCGTAAGAAGTACAGTTGTGACCGAGAGCAGCAAATCAAACAATTTATACCGAGAACGGCCAACGTCGTTTGAAAGTGAATGGCGTCAGATTTGCATAAAACCGACCAATGAGCGGATTGTAGTTGAAATGTTTACCATATGCCCAGACACTCCTCAACTTGCTTCGTAACAAAGGAAGGGAACGGCAGTAGCGTACAGTTACAGCGCTTCGTATAGCGTAATTTAACTGCGGAGAAGGTACAAAAATAGCTGAACAAAAACGCTGAAAAAGTCTAGAGAAAAATCGAGATGTCAATAGATCGATATTAATCTTTTCAGTGATAGCTCATTACTCTAATATCACTGATAGCTAAATAGCGTCCACTGCTGTGCTCTCTTCCACGCTAACTTTGATCACTTCTACATATTTATGCACACACGCTGATACCGCGCGTTCTCATTCAACTTCAGCATGCTGCGAGTAAAGCTCGCAGACAGTTATTGCTTCACAATTGCGTGCGCATTCCTTATCACAGCGACGTGTGATGTGGGCAACGGAACATAAAATTTCACAATATCCTCAATCTTACCTAGAGTTACGCAATTTCAAGCGCACTTCTTGTAACTGCGGTGTCTCTTCCGCCGTATTTATCAGAGCAACTGCTGCTGCGCAATATTTCACTGTCTAACAGCAATACGTATGAGAGTGTGAAATATCGTCGCTTTTCATGACTTTCGTTTGAACTGATTGCTTCATCTTTCAACTATTCAATCTTACTGAATAATGGATCAATCGAAGCAGAAGACAACTGAGCAACATAAAGCCGCTTTGGTGGATAGCATGGACTCCCTGGCAGTTACGGACAACTTGTGTGCCGATCTATCGTCAGCAGAGAAGGAACCAATTGAGGTACTACTCTCTTTTAAATCGTGATTGTTTCTGTTTTCCAGTAAAGCATTCTCATACGCTCTCTTAATGCGTCTATGTTTTCAGAAACATGAAAATGATTCTGCTGTGTTTCAGAACCTCTCCAGAACTACATTCTCGGATGCCGAAGAAAATGAATACAGTTTGCAAATGTGAGAATAATTATTTTTTATCTATCTTCATTCATGAAATTCCCATATTAAGTCTCTAAAACCCTAATAAGGGCTGACGTTCCAAAAAATGAAAATGTTTATGTAATAAAATGGCATGATAGAGTAATCTCTAAGTGAAAATCTCATTCATTTACAACATCACATAATATGCGCACCGTAAATTTCAAAACAAGAGCTGAGCACACAAAATATACTGCAGTATATGCTCGATTCAATTGATTTAACAGTTATCGTGATCAAATATTTATAGATATTCCGAATTATTCTGTTAGTAGTCTTTCTATGAACACAGTCAAAGTGGAATAGAAAACAGCGTATTGTTGAACTCTCGTTAGGTTTCAAATCTGAAATGTGGTGATATGAAGTTTTGACAAAAAGAGGAAGTTTTATAAGGCGATATGCTACTGCTGCCATTCACATTCAATAAACTGGTGTTGTTGTGCGTCTTCTCATAAATTAAAACGCAGCTTTTAGTCTGTACAAATTTTCATGCAAACTTGAGATTTCGTCCTGTACTCCTCTTTTAGCGCTCAACAGTCATTGAAAGAAATGTACTTGACAAGATTTCGAAAAATTAACCCCCTTTCCTTGCCTTTCAAACTTGACATTGAAAATACCTGGGTGTCTTTGGCGCTAAAAGAAAAAAAGGAGGATTACCAAGTAACAGAAGGTCACGCAGAATTGCTGAAGAGAGCATTCGATAAAGTGAATATGCTGATAATCGAAGGAGATCCAGCAACTGGAAAAACATCCCTTATGCAAAGACTTGCCTATGAATGGGCAAAAGGAAAACAAGAACTGCTGCACTATGATCTTGTTTTATATGCTGAGTTTCGTGAAGTGCATGAGAAAAATTTTGAAAGCATTGTTGATTTGGTGCTATACTTCTACTCTAAAACTCTCTTAAAGAAAGAAAGCTATGAAAAGCTTGAACTAATAATAAATAATGAGCAATTCAGCGAAGAGCGCCGCATATTAGTGCTATTGGATGGATATGATGAATCATCATTAGAAAAACAGTGTTCGGAAATTAACTCATACATGAACGGAAAAACAATTAAGAAATCCTTATTCTTTAACACTGTTATTACCACAAGAAAAGGATATTTATCAAATATTAAAGGAACTGAAGGACCATTCGTTTTTGCGGAAGCTCTTGGATTTACAACATGGCAACAAAAAGAAAAATTTATATCCAATCACTTTCACTCATCAGAGGTTGATAACCAAGAAAACATATCAGCAGTACACAATTTGTTGTACAATAATGACAATTTGAACAGACTTGCTGGGACACCACTGTTTTTGACATTTATTTGCCTTGTGCATGAAAGGATCGTTGATGGCACACTACTCGAATTGTACTGCAATATCATATGGTGGCTCATTAATAGGCATCAACAAGATTTTCCCGATCGTGATATACCAGCTCTTTTTGGATTTCACAATTGTTCTGGTGACAAATTTAAAACAATTCAAGAATATTATACCCGTTTTCCCCAATTACTTTTTTTGGGCAAAATGGCATTAACTAAGTTAAATGACAATGTTTTTGGAGAGTCTGATTACGAACAATTCAATTTGAAACCAATAATAGAGCAGGTTGGATTGATGAGGAAGCAAGAAATACATAATGAATCGCTTCAGCTTGCAACCTCCTTTTTCTTTCCACATCGGACTATCCAAGAGTTTCTTGCTGCATACTATTGCTTTTGTTCAAATGATCCAACAAGCGAATGGTTGTTGCCTGATTCTAGATTGGATACATCGGAAAAAACTTATTGGAATCCATCAGCGATGAATGAATTCGAGAGATTTCTTCTCCGAATGGCTTTATCCGACAAAATGCCAATACAGGCCGAGAAACGCAAATATTATTTCGACAGAATCGCTCAAATCACTAGTATTAAGCTGGCTACGACAAGATTCGAAGCATTCAAAACTGCAGCTGGCTTCAACGACGAGCTGCTAAATTGGTTCCTGTCACTATGCACACACGTGCAATATATCACATTGACTGGCTATATGGATAGTGCAAGATATGAATCAAACACGTTGAATGATCCATCACTGCACAATGAGTCAACCATCACATCCAAAAGATCCAGTGCAACGCTGTTCTCATTCATCGATTTGATCAAGCTCCACTCACTGACATTTGGATGCATATTTCCGGCCAATTCTCAAGTGTCATTCACGAATTGCCCATCCCTGAAAAATCTGAAATTCACTGGATGTGTAATGAAAAGCAGCACAATCGATGGTATTGCAACATTACCAGCAATCGACATTGTGGAATTCTATTTTTGCAATATTGATTTGTCAACATGGCAGTCGATTACAGATCAAATTGGCAGTAGTAGCGTCAAATGTTTAAAGCTGACATTTAATGAAGATTTCAATGCAGAATTATTAGTCCATTTGCAACAGTGCAACAATGTTGAAGAAATGGAAATTACAATCGATGAATGCACAATTCGTCAAAATGAGTTGGTATCATTCAATGATTTGATCAAGCTCCGCTCACTCACATTTGGAGGCCATGATTCACAATGCATATTCTCGCCCAATTCTCAGCTATCATTCACAAATTGCTCATCCCTGAAAAAACTGCTACTTTGGGGATGTATAATGGAAAGTAGCACGATCGTTGGTTTTGCAACATTGCCAGCAAGCGCCACAGTGACATTCGATGGATGCAGAATTGATTTGGAAACATGGCAGTCAATTACAGATGATATAAGGAACAGTTCCATTAATTATTTAGAGCTTTCTGCTGAGTTTTTCGCGGATGAAAACTATCCCAATTTCAGGGATGAAACTTATACCGATTATCTAGATCACCTGCAGAAATGTGAACGCATTCAAAAAATTCATATCATCGATGATTATGTTTCACACGTTGGTATAGAAATTTTCAAAAGTTGTGTGGAGTCAGCGACTGATAATTTAGCCCTAGCAGCACAAATTTTACCAGCACTCACAAGCATTACTATTTGTGGTGCATATGGCTCACTAAGCGAAAGGAATCTGGAACGAATTGATAAAGCTGGTCAAGAAAGAAATCCCAATTTTTCGATTGAATACGTGTAATAGATCCTCTCCTGTGCTGGAAGAGTGACCACTAATGAGCTCTCAACAGGGCTATTTCTCAGCTACTGTATAAAAAAACGACCCGACCAGTGACACTGTCAGTACTTATCAATTTCTAGTTCCTGTATAAAAAACTGAACAGAGGTTTCTCTCCCTTGTTGACGCCTCAGACGCATTGCGTCCCCACCCCGCTTTTTAAATATTACGAGATCAGAACGCAAGAAGTATGCGTTGTTATCCAGAGATTAGCTGGCAAAATTTCAAATGATTAATAAAGAAGTCATGATTTTATGACATAGTTAAGTGCTGTTAAAAAATAAGAGGCTTGGAGACGCAGGATGTTTCACAATCGAGAATTCAGAGAAATGGATTTCTGATTGAGAATGCTGATGGAAAATTAGAACAAATGACGAGACAATTTCGAAAAGATGAATTTCTTTTAGGTCCGCACGCTACACGATAAGGTGATCGATCCTCTTTCGCAACTCCTGAAAGTATCTGAAAAAGAACTGAAATCATGCTATTCATATATGTTTTGTTCCATATAACCATTTATTACATGAAAATGATCATAGCTGTAATACAACATAAAAAATTTAGTACTTTAATAACGGAACTAAATGGAACGTATAAAAGCCAAGGTCGGGGTCGGAGAGGTTAGAAGAGCATGTAAAGAGAACAGCAAAGCGTACGTAAGAAGTACAATTATGATCGAGAGTGGAAAATCAAACAATTTGTACAGAGATCGGCCAACATCATTTTGAAAGTGAATGGCGCCAGTGAGGAATAAAACCGACCAATGAGCGAATTGTAGTTGAAGTGTTTAGCGTATTGCGCACACACTCCTTAGCTTGCTCCTTAACAAAGGAAGCGAATTGCAGTAGCGTACAGTGCGAGCGACGGTCGAAAGTGCATTGAGAAATCAAGGTAGCGCAGGTGGGCAATTCGACTGAGTTTCGTGAAGTGCACCTCTACGGTACTATAGCTTCTCTCATAGGCTAGTAATGGATGATTTATGAGTTAAAGAGTTTTTAATTGCTACTTTTTTTGAGGATTAGGAGTGGCATATCAGTCTTAGAAAAATGAAATGGAAAAGAGCCTTCGAACGAGGACTGAACATCATTTTGTTAAAAATGACCATTGGGTGCAGTCGAAGATGTTTAACGTTCGCTTGTAGTTGAGCGCTCACTGAACATGCAAATACGGTGCTCATGTTATAGGTGCGTACAGTTCGCACGTGAGAAATCGTCAGACAACAGAACGCGAAGAACTTCGACATCAACTCTCCCCCCACTCATTCACCTTATTATCGTTGCCGTCATTTCTTTAGTTAAATGTAAAACCATAGACAATCGAACGAAAATAGTTGCATCGGAAGAAACGAAAGTGGACAACAACGAAACAATTTTGTGTTGATGTCTGATCGAAATTCTATTTTAAGTTTAGCACATATGTGACCAAGGCAGTTTTCAACTTAATTTAGCGTCTGCGAGAGACGATACCCAGCTGACCGTATAGTTGCTGCGGTTAGAGAGTCGTTTAACTAATGGCCCGAGTAGTTTTAGCGTCGGGCGTAAAGAAGCAGGTGGCGGCGACTAGAAAACCATGAAGAAGTCGTTAGGTCCATATGGCGGTCGTTCGCATAGCTCTCGCGAAAGTGGCAGCGTTGCCATTTCTTTTCGCTACTTGAACTCTCTCAGACGTCTCGCTCCATTCAATTCCTCCAGCCGCCGTCTCGACTCTATCCCTCTTTTTCACGTCATAGCGTCAAAGCATCTTTAAGTAAGACAAAGAAGTCATGGCGACAGACGCTTTTTTGAAGAAGAAATGGGAGCGTGTTTTCTACACTTTCTTTGGTGCGTATGAAATTAGAGAAAGAAGTGAACGACGCTGTTTTCAGATACTAATCGAAATAAGGTGATCGACTGGAACGATTTCGAGCTGCTCTTCGAGAAAATCAAAGAACTTCGAGGCCCCGACAGCAACGAGTACAGAATAGTGAGCGAAGCTATGGGCATCGTTTGGGACGGTCTGCTGAGCGGTGCGCAAGGAACCGTTAAGAAGGTAATATTTTTAAAAAAAGGAGATGTAGCACGTGGGGATGTGAAAGTGGAGAGAAGTACGTATCCACCCCTTAGGCAGCTTCAACTTTTAGAGCATAGGGGAAGTAGTGTAGAAGATTTCTGCCGCCAAGCGGAGGCTTTTTTTGTTAAACATTGAGTACGCGCCTGTTGGGGGGAAGTCACCCGCAGACTCCCAATTATAAAAGGCTAATTAGAGTTAACGGGAAAAGGGATAAAACATAAGGCAACTCTATCCCGTTTAATATTAACCCTGACCAGTCCCTAACCCCCTTAATAAGTGTCCATCTCCGGTCTCTAAATCTAGACTACGCTGATTTAGGATGACGCCGAAGTCAGCATCGATGACTGGAATCGTATTTGGAGTCGATTCGATCCTAAGCAAATGCCCATCTGGCAGTGGGAGTATCTCAAGTACATGTTCTTCCTCATCGACACTTCCGGTGGGCATTGGCTGTTCTTTGTATATTATTATATCTGTTTTTATTTTGTTTAGGAGATAAACTGATCGACAAAACAGAGTTCACCGAAGTCATGCAGATTTTCGGGATGAGCGAGGCAGACGCGGCAATAAGCTTCGACAAGATTGCAGTGGTTAGTGATGTGTTACTTGATCGAATGAAGAAGCAAATATATTCAGGACGATAAAGGGGAAGCAATTGAGAAAATCGACTATGGTCAGTTTGCCGATTTGTGGCGCGACTACTTCTCGTCGACCGATCCGAACAGACCCGGCAGCTGGTTGTTCGGTCCTTGGTAGACCTTGGTAGTGGCGATCATGATACCTTAGACAACGATTTCAATGTTTCTGCGTGCTGACCGCGCCCATTTGCAATGTTAACAGCATGACGTAAAAACGTATCCAAAACGGAAGTGTTTGTGCCATGAGATAAAAAAGGAGAGGAGGAATCGCGAATGGCCGATTGGCGTCGGTGGTCGGACCCTCAGAGAGCACAAACCATACACAAGTGGGGTTGTATGAGGCGCGCGCTCGACCCCCTTTACGCCACTACTGGCACGTGTCGAACTCTGATCATTTCGTGAAACTCAGTCGATGGTCATCGACATCAAACCGCGCGGTTTCGCTTTCTGCGCCATCGGTCGGCTCAGTGAGTGCAGTGGAGGTAAGGGAGAGAGAGAGATGTTAACGAGAGAGATGTCGCAGAAGCTGTCCGTCGCCGCCGCCTTCCTCCTGCCACTGCTCGTTCACTCGGTGCCGATCGACAACGGAGTCGCCGGTTTGTTTCTTGCACAAATTAAATATCGGCGACGCCATCCCTGCGATGTTTCCAGGCCGGCCGTGGATCTCTTGTGAGAACGACATGATCATTTTGAATGCGCGCACCGAGAAGCCATTCGTCGGCCGAGTATTCGTCAAGGGTATGTCGAAAAATGCCGAATGTGCCCGCGAGTACAACGAGCCAGTTGATACCAGCGCTGAACTGCAAATCAGTATGGGCTCTTGCCAAATGCGGCGACAACGATATGTAAGCTTTTTCGTGTTTATCCTTTTTTAATTATTTATTTCGTCAGATTGAACCCGCCGGCATGCAGCAGTCAATTATTGTCATCGTCAGCTTTCATCCGGTGAGTATTCTTCAAGCGCATCATGCAACGATGAAAATGTGTTCGTTTAGGTGTTTCTTACAAAGGTCGACATGGCGTATAACATTCGGTTCGTAGTTTTGCACAGCTTCAAGCCAAGCCGACACTTAGGGGGATTGAGGGGGGGGGGGAGAGAATTCTCCAGTTTTCAGAAAATAATCATAGATTTTTACGTATCTCTAATGATATCCCCTAGCTCGTCGATGTTAGCGTTGTGCCTGACTTCAAAGGTATATTGATGAAATAGTGTTCATTCAGGTGTTTCTACATGACTCGACCGATAACGCTTTCGCAAAGCATAGAAGTGAGGTATGCGCTGAACCTGTTTCATTCGCTCAGCGATCGTCGTGTAATTGCAGCATGCTGACGCCAACAGACTTGTACAGCGAGGAAGCAATGACGCCCAAGTGTGAATACACCATTCGTCTCGACAGTAAGGAAGGCCCGCTAGCACAATACGCTGTTGTTGGGCAGACACTATTTCATGTCTGGCGTTGTGAGACAGCACGTGAGCCAACCATTATCTCAATTGAAAAGAAGCAATCATATCAGTTGTTTAGCCACCGACGGTATATTGGTCAAAAACTGCGTCATTAGGGACAACTCGAACATGGTTTACAACGCCTTAGACGACTTGGGGTAAATCATTTTTTCGACCTATTCTCAGCGAATGATTTTTGTCAATAGGTGCCCCGCGGATAAACATGTCGTTGGCTCCTTGAGTTACAATGCCGAGTTGAACGAGGCCTACGTGGAGGTGCACGCGTTCAAGTTTGCCGACGAACCCAATTTGTTCTTCCAATGCGAAATAACATTCTGCGCCAGAAGTGGCGCCGAATCCGAGACGAGACCTTCCACTCAGAGTCCCTGTGACGGCGTATCGGTAAGAGATATAATAAGATATCCATTTGTGGGATAGACACTAAAAATTTGATCTGTCCAGGTTGGTCCGACCAAAGAGAAACATCTTTGCTTGTGCACATTTGTATACATGGAATGCATTAACGAGGACCAGTAGGCTGCCAGCTCTTGTACAAATTGGCGCCCGCAACGGTGTAGATACAAAACGGAATTACGAAGTGAGGATAGTAAGCTGGCGCTGCAGCATTAGGTACTAGATTGCGGTCGACGTATCGACGGTAGTACATGCTGGCTGTTTCGGGCAACCGACTATTCCGTCATCAATGCGTTATGTATGGTGGTAACCATGAGTTCATTTATACCATTTCCACTTTAATAAGTAGTACATTTTCAAAATCACTATAGAAAAGTATCTTTATCTAATTTTAAATGGCATATATTACACCAGAAGGTGCCACTCATCAATCCGATTGACTATATCTCTATGAGCAGTCGTGATTTAGCCTCCGAACTGCGAACCGTCGACCGAACCGATGATGCCAAGCATCGCTCCTCCGGTATACGGCGGCCCGTTCGAGCAGCAGGCAGTGAACAAACTTCCCGAAGAGAAGCCCAGCAAGCCGCTCTTGGACCGCTTGTCAACAGCAGATGACATCGTCAAACTGCGCTTGACCTATCCGACGACCACTTCGGGTCGGGCCAGTACGAGGGCGTCAACCCTCCAGCGGCCGCCTCGCGCGATAAGCGGAGATTCTGGCTGGACGATGGACGTGGTGCCGCAAAACGACTACCTCGTCGTCCTCGACATGATCGAATCGGAGGTGGACAACACGGCTCCGACAGGCGGTAAGATGAAAGCGTCAACCGACTTTGTTAGTAATTATTAAGTTGCTTTGCAGTCGCGTCCCGCCGACCGATATTTCAAAGCCGCCCGCTGTGCGAAGTCGGCTGGAGGCAGCGCGTGGCGCTAATCGTCAGTTGCTGCATGGCGATGACAATGACGGTGCTCAGCGGGCTCCTCACAACCTACCTCTGCGTAACCTCAATGAAGCAGTCGAAAGAAAGATGGACGGGGCGTTGAGATTTTATTACGTACAGTAAAACTGTCGACGACATCGTGTACTCGAACGCAAACACAAACATGGAGTAAACAAGAACGCGCAAATTATTCCCAGAGCTTAACAACGCCGTCCCATCCGCAAGTGGCGATCTTCGACTTTTCGTGGGGATGCCACATGGCGCCGATGCAGGTGTTGTCGTGCGCCTTCCAACGGGCAACTATCCGGTGCGTCCTCCAGTCCCAAATGAACAACTTCCCGTCTGCGTCGCCGGAGATCAGGAAACTAAAAAGATCGCATTGACCTTCGTCTACTACTCGACTTTCAATTGACGACGGACACTTAGGTCCACATCTCGAGACAACGGGAATCGCCTCGGTAATCACGATTATGACCATTCCACTAATTCCCGATCTCGAAAATCCCACTTTTGCTCAACAATCCCGGAAAACTAGGAATGTATTCGCTTTTGACGACTCTCGAAAATAAATGAAACAGCTTTGCGCTGAGGAAACGTTACCATCGAGGCGCTTTCCGCAAACTATTCCCTGCTCCTTTCGCCGAAGTGTACATCTCTGATCGAACCGAACGCGCGAGCACAGTAATAGTCAAATGTAAAACCTCATGTCGGGGGAGAAGTCGACGGTGCAGGAGTAGCCGGCGACGATATGCCCACGGAAGGCCTTCTTTCGAGCGAAGCGCAGCTTGTCGTCGATCAGCTGGAACAAGAGGATCCTATTGTCCATCGCCTGTCCAACGATCCACTTGTCTGCAAGCAAAATGATCACAAAAATCCCTTATAATCTCATATAAAACATACCGTCTGGCGACTTTGTCATCGTGGGAATAGAATGCAGGCCGGAGTTCTGGATCAACTTCGTGTCCACCGGGATTTCCCTGAAAATGTAAGTTATGAATTGGGTCGTATGCCGACAGTGACGTTTCAATCGTCGCAGAGTGATGGATGTCGAACGCTTAGGTTTGGCTAGAGTTGGCGAAGAGTCAACCACTGGTAGGATGAAGCGCAAGCGACGCGATTTGTCATCGTTCAGTAACGTAAGCAATCGATCAATAACCGTATTCCCCATGCACATAGTTATAGCGGTATCAGCATTTCGCGGTACCACTAGACAGGCCCACCTTTCCCCTCGGTTATTAAGCTTACTCTAAAGCCCAAGCCGTAAAAAAATACGCCAAATCTGCGACGCTTTAGCCGACAAAGACCAAAGTACGAACCATTCCCAAATGCGGATCGACTTGTCGTCGGAGGTGCTGCAGAAGCGGCGATTCTTGTCGAAGAATGTGATGCAGTTGACCGAGCCAAGATGGCGATCGTATTCTTGAACGCATTCGCCGCTGCGCGTGTCCCACTGCAAGACCTTCTTGTTCTGCATGCCCGACAAGAAGAAGTGCTGCTTGTCTTCGTCCGGGTTGAACTTGACGCAGAATGGAATGTGACCAGTGTGGAACCGTTGCTTGCACTGACCTAAATTGGCAGCACTTACAACAGTTCGCTTTAACACGACGCATAGTGACTTATTGTAATAATTTGCGGATCAATGACAAGAAATCGAATCAGATTCCGCAGCTAGCATAAATGAGCTTGCTTATCGGCACTCTAATACCGTTTTCCACGAAAAAATAGCAGTCGTATCTGGCTTTTGTAAGAGTAAATTGACAAAAAGAAGCGCTGTCAACTATCAAAGTACTACTTTATTCAATCAAAGATTTCTTGTTACTGATCGGCTAATTTAGACTTTAGAGCGTTTTATAAGACAAAGACCTACCAGTTTCAGTATCCCATAGCTTGATGTAACGATCGAAGGAAGCGCTGAGAAATTCCGTGCCATCGTTGTTGAAGCAAATATCTCTTACGGGCATCTTGTGTCCAAGGTAACTCAAAATACAACGCTTCTTGCCGTATACTTCCCATAACTGAAAGAAACATATAAAATGATTAACAGTATTTGGCGATCTACAGCAAATGGCATTTAAAGGTGTTAGCTCGGGAATGAAAGGAAAGCCGCAAGTAGTCGACTTCAGTAAGCATTCAAATAAAGAGTTATAAGGGAGCCAACAAAGAGTAACAACTATCCGCCTTGTATTACAGTACAAATTATTAATAACAGTCATGATTGACAGGTCCCGATCTTTCGACCTATGTTTTATACACGGAAAAATCATTTATAAGGGAAATCGCTGTCCGCTTTATATTATAATAATACACAAAACCAACCTTGACTTTGCTGTCCATGCTGCATGACAAGAGTAAATGGGCGGATTTGGGGAACCAGCGAATGCAATTGACACCCTTGCTGTGTCCCTTGTAGGCATGGA
Organism: Plectus sambesii; assembly: GCA_002796945.1. Classification (NCBI taxonomy): domain Eukaryota; kingdom Metazoa; phylum Nematoda; class Chromadorea; order Plectida; family Plectidae; genus Plectus; species Plectus sambesii. The sequence continues at coordinate 12,618 of NIUQ01001267.1, read as the reverse complement.
TCTGCTTCTTGGGGATGAAACAGCGGTCGGGAGTGAAATCGGCGCGCAGATTGACTCCCGTGTCCTGCGGCGGCATCATGAAGGATCTTCCTTGGTAATCGACCGTCTCCTTCACTGAAATCATGTCAACCATTCATTTGTATCTCATCGCGATGGTAATATAATCGTTCTCTTAACTCATTCATAAACTAGAGGTGATCGCTGTTCTACTTTAAATTAACGATAATCAATTACTTTACGACAGATATGTGTTTAATCACGGTGAATAAAAGTAACAAATTACTTGCTATACTTGATAAATAACTTTGAATCGGATTACAATAAAGCAACACTCACGATGCATAGTTGCCTTTTCCTCGACGGTGCCAGATTCAGCGGCGGCGGCTCTCTTGCCAGCCTTACTGAGCTTCTTCTTTTTGCGCATAAATTCTTCCATTTCTTTGAGAGTCTCGGGGTCGGGCTTGGACACGCGCTCTTCGCTGACATAGCCGCCCCACGGACCCGTATAGCCTTCAACATCGGTCGAGTCAAAGTTCATGACCCGCTTTCGCTTCTCGCCGCCCGTTTTCTTGCTCTCAAACACGCTCACACCACCCGCCTCTTCCGCCTTCTTCACGTCGCCAACAAATTTCTCTCCCGCCTGACCGTCGGCCGATGGATCTCGCGCGTAGCCGTGCGTGTTAAATGTCCGAATCTCGCGTTCGAAGTGAAAATCGTTGATGTGCGCCGGCTCTACGAATCCCGTCAGCATGTTCTTCTTCGCCAACTGCGACTGCGTCTTGAACGGGTTGGTCGGTCCGGCCTGCAACAAACTCATCATATAAACGTTTCATAAAAAGCAAACAAAGTCACCATTGGCTTAAAGAGGACATCATATGTCGGGTTGTGCGAAAGTTCCTTGGCAGTCGGATCGACCGAGATGATTCCACCGACGTCGGACTTGGTGATCACGGCTGGTGCCAAATTAATAGCCGGCATGGACGAAAATGTCTGCGTACTCGTCAACGGCTTCATCATCGATGTGCGCGCCTCATCGTCTGAATCATTCTCGCTGCCGCTCGGCGAGTAATCCGCCACTAATGACGACATTTCGTTTCTTTGTCAAGTTTTTAAAATACAAATCTAATGGAATCTTTGTATTCACTTTTTTCTCTGTTTACCATTCAACGAGCCAGCTCTTCGAATATACGACCGCTGCAATATACGAATTTACTGTACAACCATTCCAAATTGCTCGGCGCGAAGGAAAGCGTCGAGACGGTATAATGCCAACTCGATGCACACGCTCAACTTTTGCCGACATTGCGTGCTCTTAATTGGCCGACGCCAGGCATTTTTTGACTTTCGTTTGTAAATGTTTTCCTCATTTGTTGAGGGGAGCTTGAAAGATAATCCATTTTTAAAAGTAGTCTCTCGTTTTGCAAGTTTGCAAAAATATATTTTTCGAAAGTTTTGTAAAAAGTCGTAAAAAGTCGCAAAAATTGCTAGTACATGTTGTGATATTTTGCAGACATGGGAAATTCTGAGAGTGCGCAGATTCCCGGCGGCGGCACGGAAGGATACCATGTCCTTAGAGTAAGCAATTTCTCAACTGACATCATTTAATTTGAATTGCGATGATTTGCAATCGATGTTCGTTTCAGGTGCAGGAGAACTCGCCTGGGCAGGCGGCCGGATTGGAGCCTTTCTTCGACTTCATAGTCTGCATTGGGAATACGCGATTGGTTAGCGATTGGATTTTGTGCAAATTGAATCTATGTTTTTGAAATGGACATTTTAAGGACAAGGACAATGACACGATGAAGGAAATATTAAAGCAACATGTGGAGCAGCCGCTCGAGCTGACCGTCTACAACAGCAAGACGCAGACTGTTCGACAGACGCAAATCACTCCGTCGCAAATGTGGGGCGGACAGGGCTTGCTGGGCGTGTCGATTCGCTTCTGTTCCTTCGAAGGCGCCAATCAAAACGTTTGGCACGTCGTTGTAAGGAATTTGATCGCATTGATTGCGAAATACGAGTAATGTAAGCATATTGCGTTGTAGAGTGTACAGCCCAATTCGCCGGCTTCGATCGCGGGGCTGCGGTCGAATACGGATTACATCCTGGGGGCAGAGTCGGTGCTGAACGAAGCCGACGATCTGATCGCGTTGGTGCAGGCCAATGAAGGCAAGCCGCTTAAGCTGTACGTCTACAATGTCGACAGTGACACCGTGCGCGAAGTGTCACTCACTCCCAACAGCGGCTGGGGCGGCGAGGGATGTCTCGGCTGCGACATCGGCTATGGCTATCTTCATCGAATTCCCGCCTCTGTCGACCGATCTAAGCCCATCCCGCTGATCACCGATGGCCCCAAGCCTATTTTCACTCCTGTAAGCAGCTTCTTTTTCTTGCGTAGTGTAAATTTTAAAATAAATTATATCTTATAGTGGTAATATTTGTTCGGTGTTTGTTTAGAAAAGCTTTTGGGGTAGTAGAACTTGCTATAATAAACATTTGTATGGCGGCGATTATACGTCGATGAACTATTAATTTTATTAAACAATAGAGAAAGAGTGGATAGTACTTTTTTAATAATCGTATAAAAAGGATTGCTCGCAATTTCAAATGATCGATAAATGTTCGATGACTTGAGCGCTCAACCCAACTAATACTTTTTAAACTAACCCTTCATCTTTAGGATTCTATCAATGCGGCAGGCGTACCGCTTCAAACGCCGGCGCCGAACGTGGCGGTGGGCAAGATTCAGCCGATCTTCAACGCCGCTCCGCCTGCGTCACTGAACGGCTACGGTGCCGCACCGACGACGTCAACGGGGATGGCATCCGTGGTTCAGCCGACGCCGATCACGAGCAGCTACTCACCGAGCGTACCTCGACCGGCCGACACGTACCAAAGCGAGCTGTACACGAGCATGGCATCTGCCCCGCCTCCTGGTAAGTTCAGTTCTGCGTCGTCAACTCGATGCGATAATCGTTAATCTATAGTCACAATTTTTCGAACAGTAGCAAGAAAGCTTAGAATGAATACGGAAAATCCGTGGAAGGGAGGAGCGCGTTCACAGGCAGCACTATTTCACAGTGGTTCAGACTTTTTCAAAAAACTTTTAGATATATGCCGCTTTCATTCACAAAAGCTTTGCAGTGGGGAGTGGGACATTTTATCGTAAAAATATTATTTTTTATACTACGAAGACTGCAAGGTCATCACGTTAAATCCACGAAATTGAATTCGATCGCCACTTCAGCGGCTTCGATGACTTTCGGCAGTGCTCAACAGCAGCAGCCGCCATCATCGTCAATTTATCAATCGTCGTCACCGGCGGCGCCAGCAAACTACGAATCGGCGCATCACGGCCATTCGCACGACGGACCGGGCTCGCATTCTCACTCGCACGACGTGCCGGGCGCCAATCACGGCCACTCGCATGATGGACCTGGCTCTCACTCGCATTCTCACGACGCGCCACGCTCGCCTCAACCGCCACAGCAACAACAGCATCAGTATCAACAGCCGCAGCAGCAACAATATCAACAGCCTCAGCAACAAAGCTTCATGCCCATGCCACCTGTCAGCTCCTACCCCACTCCGCCCACCTCCGCCGCCTACCCTCCAGTGATGCCACCGAGTCAGTTTGACTTATTTCCTTGTCTTGTTCGCTATGATCTTGCTCTAAGGCTGTAATCGGGACAGTGGAAAATGAAATTTCCACGCTGGTATTTTTGACGATAGGAGGAGGCGAAATTTAGCTGTTTTCATTGACTGCGATCTTTCTCGAGCTAAAATTCATTTTTTAATGAAAATTGAAATGAAACATCGTAGTTGAATATGTTATTTCTGAGGCAGAAGAATTATAACGCTGAAGATGGAATTCCCCGTTTCAGTCCTGTCTTTGACTTTTCTCTTGCAGGCGCAGTATCTATGGGTAGCCATCAGCCGCCGCCGCTGCCACCGACGATGTTCGGCTCGCAGTCGACGACGCCGGCGTCGGCGGCCTTCCCGTCGCCGCTGTCGTTCCCCATGCCGTCGCTGAGCAGTCTGGGCATCTCGCCCCAGCAGCTTCCACCGCCACCAATGACCACCGGCTCGGGCTATAGTATGTGCATTTCTGACTCAAATAATGCAGACTCGTCACTTTTTTGAGGCTGAGCCTTAGTGATAGTCTTAAGTTCAAGGTTTAAGGCCATGTTTATAATTGAAATATAATACGTGTTATGCGGCTTGTCGAATATAATATTGGGCCGGTTTCACATCGCGTACTTTAACTAAAGTCGGACTTTACGCAATGGGTGGGTTTCACATCGCGTACTTTAGCTAAAGTCGGACTTGAGGCCTATCCTTTATCATTGCGTAAAGTCCGACTTTAGCTAAAGTACGCGATGTGAAACCGGCCCATTGTCTTATTAATTCGGGATAGCTTTGCTTTTATGATCAGGGCTTGTTATGAATTATATACTTTTCGTTTCTTAAAGAAGTGTTGACATCATGCTCAGTATGGCTAATAATAACACGTGTTAATTTGGAAGTATAAATATAGCCTTGGAAAGGTGATGAATCAGCGATACTTGAGCAGGATTCTTTCTCCTCTTCTTTTATCAATATTCCTGTCGTTTCAGCCCCGCAATATCCCATGCCGCCATCAATGCCTCCTACGTATAACGCCGGTGTTAGTCCATCAATGCCATCAGGTGAGTATCATTCAGTTTACTTCAATTATACTTCATGATTGGTTTACTTTTTGCAGCGTCGTCGATGTCGTAAAAAGCGAATATCCTCCGGCTTGATGACTCTAGATTCAATTATTATCATGTTGGTTTAAGGGTGAAGAATATCTTGTTGTTTCTGCTGCACTTTCTTTGTACTCTTCTTTTCTTTTTTGGCGTTTCAAAGCTCGTTAATAAATTATGATTTGTTGCTTCTGTTTTCGCTTCGCCATGGAATGAACATTATTTATTCGTCCTTTGTTGTCAAATAGTTCCTGGCACTGGATGATGGTTATCGGTTTCGGATTTTTGTTGTGGACTTACATAAATTGTGTAAAGATTGTGTTGGCAAAGAAATACAGAAGGAAAGAAGGCATATATTCCTGGCAGCCGGCAGGCTGTTACCGTTGATTAGTTGTGTGAGTTGGATGACACTGAGGTTAATTGCTTGAAGGAATCCGGTCCGAGCCGCGACGACACCATGACTTCGATTGAAATCGAATCAGCGGAGTAAGAAATGTTGCATTCGTCGGCCGGCCATGTATCTCTCTTATCCAGCTGTCACACAATCTTTCGCTCTAATTTGTCATCCCTTGGCATTCGAATTGAATGCACAGGTGACGCTTCTGGGTGCAAGGAAAACGAAATTGAAGGGATGAGGGAGATGCAAGCGTCTGTTTCTCTTTGTTTTAAGACGCTCCTGTTGCAAAAACTAGTCCACACTTTTCGGGCTGATTGTTTTATGTAGAGCTCGTTTTATTGCTCAACACTTGAGCCGAATCCAAAAGATCAGAAAGAGAATGGTTTCACAAGGGGATACATGGCTTTCAATGGTCCGATTAGTGAGATGGACGTTTTATTGCTGACTAATTTACAGCGTTGTCCGACTGGTCGAGCAGTATCTCAAGGAGAACAATCTTATGCGAACCCTCAGCACTCTTCAGGTGCGGTTGCTTTATTTCTCTTTACGCTGCTGAATTTGCCAATAATTTAGGAAGAAACGAATATCACCCTAAATACCGTCGACAGTGTAGATACATTTATGGCAGACATCCAGAACGGTCACTGGGATACAGTACTAAAAGTGATTCAGCCACTGAAACTACCTGCTAAGAAGCTAATCGACCTCTATGAACAGGTAAAGCCGTTTGACTGAATAGAAATATTGGCGTGTTGATTGATACTGCTTGAGTTCATTTGTAAGTGCTTTAACTGCGCGCGTACAGTTGCGAGTGCGCCTGCGTAAGCATCGTTTAATCCACCTCATAATCGTTCACCCTTCAATCAGCGCGCCATATTTGAACATAAATTGAATTGGGATATCTATGTTACGCCTTGCCCCCGCGGCAAGTTTAAACGTGACACTCGAGTTATGAATCATTTTTAATGTTGAAAGCATAGCAAAAATTGTTTGCCTTCGCAAATCACCTGAAACAATGCTACGAGAATGCGCTTCCTACTACGAAAACTACCTGTTACCCCTGATTTTAATTCAAAGAATGATTGCGGCGCGAACTAAAACAATAGAATCGCTCATTGAAAAAGCGCGACGTTTGCAGATGGTGATCGAGCTGATTGAGCTGCGAGAGTTGGGCTCAGCGCGTTTGTTGCTGCGCCAGACGGACCCGATGCATTTGCTGAAGCAGACTGACCCCGAGCGCTACGTCAAGTTGGAGAACTTGCTGGCGCGATCATACTTCGACCCACGCGAGGCTTATGCCGAGGGAAGCGGGAAGGAAAAGCGACGCGCAGCGATCTCCCAGTCGCTCGCTTCCGAAGTGAACGTCGTGCCGCCCTCGCGTCTCCTCGCCTTGCTCAGTCAGGCGCTTAAATGGCAGCAACATCAGGGACTTTTACCTCCAGGTACGTCCTACTGTACTTTTACGGGATTCTCTTCTCTTTTTGTTGATCTGTGAGATGTAGTGTTGATTGTCATTAGCGAAGTATTAGAGAAATAGCGGCGCATGTACCGCTATATTTTGCAGTGATAGCGGGAACTAAGTGTTGTTTTGGATTGCATTTTTGCGACAAATCGACTATTAGCGACAATAATTAGCTTTTCATTTTATATTTTCATTTCAAATTGGCTTTATATGACCCAAAAATTTACTCGAAATTAGTTCAAAGCCATTATACTAGCTTCCGCAGAAATAAAAATAAAATTAATACAAATCGTTTCAGGCACGCAGATCGATTTGTTCCGAGGTAAGGCTGCGATGCGAGAGCAGGAAGACGAAAAGTATCCGACGCAGCTCGCGAAGCACATCAAATTCAGCGCCAAGAGTCATCCTGAATGCGCCAAATTCTCCCCCGACGGCCAGTACTTGGTCACTGGTTCCGTTGATGGCTTTATTGAAGTATGGAATTTCACCACGGGAAAAATCCGTAAAGATCTCAAGTATCAAGCACAGGTATGTTTAATTTAAAAGAGAACTGCGGTCACCTCTACATAAAAATATTCTACCAGACATTGTTTTCAGCTAGCTATGAATAAATTGGCTGCGAGTAATATATATCTTTTTATTGTAATTAAGTTATGGCTAAGCAGTTTGTCTTAGGTAGGTGAAATCAATAAATGGTAGATTACTTTGGACTAGAGGTGACCGCTGTTCTCCTGTAACTTCACAATTTCGAGCAGTCTGAAAAAGAGTTGCGTTTTCAGGACAATTTTATGATGATGGATGAAGCAGTTTTGTGTTTGGCATTCAGCAGGGATTCGGAGATGCTCGCGTCCGGAGGTCAGGATGGAAAGATTAAGGTATTCACACTTTCAACATTAATATTGTAGTGATTCAGAATGAGATGTGAATGAACGATTTAGGTGTGGAAGATTCAAACTGGTCAGTGCTTGAGACGATTCGAAAAAGCGCACATCAAGGGAGTGACATGCGTGGAATTTTCGCGAGACAGTGCGCATTTGTTGTCCGCGTCGTTCGACCAGACGATCAAGTAGGTTTAGCTTCCTTTCTATTTACTCTCAAAATTTTTTCATCTGTAACAGGTTTTCCCTGAAGTTTTCTTGACTGTATCCATGCTGAAAATACGCTTAAGTTGAGGGTTTTAAGGTATCCTCTTTGAACCTTAATTACTGATTGATAAATTTTGACGATAGAGCTGTAACGGGGTCGAAAGTAATCCCAATTGCCGCGGAGTTTTTGCAACCCCGCTTTTTGAAGTTCCTGACACCGTTACTTTTATATTCATTAAAGCATGCTTTTTGCAGAATTCACGGATTGAAAAGCGGCAAGTGCTTGAAGGAGCTGCGCGGTCACGGATCTTTCGTCAACGACGTTAAATACTCCCACGATGGTCACTTGGTTCTGTCCGCGTCTTCCGATGGCACAGTCAAAGTGTGGAATCTTAAGGTAATTTTTCGGTCAATGAACGCTTTTCACTTCTAAGGCGTCGTATATGCTGTCAAAATCCGACCTCTGATTTTAAAAAGTCGATTATATTTGTGAAAGTTTGGATTCTTTCGGTGGAGAAATTCGGGGAGAAGTCTGTAGTCGTAATTTGATGTTTGTTCCATCCCATTGCCGTTGAAGATGCTACAAAATTCGCAAATGCGTGCGCGGCTTTTACCATGTAATTCTCAAGAATGCACTCTTAATCCTTCACGCTTGACTTATACAGTCTCGAAATTCTTAAACAATCTTTTAAGCAAAAACGAATCCATATTATAGAAAAAGTGAATGTGTATTGAAAGCGCACATATGGTACATTTTTAAAAGCAGATTGACTTTATTAGATATGTAGATATCTTTATGTCATAACTTAATGCTAATATAATAACGTCTTCAGAGCACAGAATGCATCAACACCTTCCGATCGTTGGGCGGAATGACGGCGGGTGATCTGACTGTCAACTCGATCCATCCGATGCCGAAAAGTCCCGACCACTACGTCATTTGCAATCGGTCAAACACCGTCGTTATCGTCAACGTTCAGGGCCAAGTACGCTTTTCATTTGTGTGCTCCCATAGGAGGTGGCTCCAAAAAGCCGCTGACCTTTCTCTTTTGGCTTCTTGCCAGCGATGAAGCGAATATTCATTAGTGCTATCGTAAAATTATCTGATACGAAACCCCCCAATATGTACCAACGTCCGCCATTCACTCCTTTTTTTAGATTGTGAAGAGTTTCACCAGCGGTAAACGCGAGGGGGGTGACTTTGTGTGCTGCGTTCTGTCGCCACGCGCCGAGTGGATCTACTGCGTGGCCGAGGACATGACGCTCTACTGTTTCTCCACCGTCACTGGCAACCTCGAGAGTACTGTTCCGGTACGCCCTCTCCTTCCTTTCTTGTCCTGTCTGATACCCACTTCAATTATGTCATTTTCACTCCGACGGCGATTTGTCATACTAAATTATTTCGAACTTTTGACGAAAAACACACTCAGACGCTTTGAATAGGGTCAGACTTTGTATTAGGCTAAGATAAACGCTATGTGTGAGTGTTTGGCGGCTTACGGAATGGAAAGTTTAAGAGATTTTGAGAACGAGTATATATTCGTTATTTGCATATTATATGATACTCAATCCCTAGAATCTTCCATATTAGTAGTGATAGTGAGAGCTCTGCCTATATAATAGTGAAATGACATTGAATACTCCTTATTTTTAGGTGCATGAGAAGGAAGTTATCGGTCTCGCCCACCACCCCCATCAGAATCTTCTGGCAACCTTCGCCGAAGACGGTCTTCTCAAGTTGTGGAAACCTTGATATCCAACGATATCGTTGTTTTTTATTACATTGCATGTTTCCCTCAGTATACTTCATCGTTTTTGTTGTTGTTGTTGTACGCCAGTTGTAGTTTTTCGTATAATCACATTGACATGATGTCCATAAAACAACGATCGTCATCATCACCAACAGCCATTCATGCAGAAATTTTATACACGAAAAGCTGACCGATCACACGCATAATACTACAGTTTGACAGTAATACCAAGAACTAGCTCATACATAAGATTCGTCCCTTGTTGGCGAAGTCACGTGATTCATTAATCTAAGCAGCGATAGTCAGTCGACGACAAACAACTACCGTACCCCAGCAAGTTGTTCACCCAGCGGCCGTTATGAATCAGCGTGATTTTTGCACATGCTCGATATCTGAGAGGCTGAACGCGACTCGCCCGTACGTCAGCCAATGAGGCCTCACTAGAGCGCACCACAGGACGTGAATGGATTCGGTCAGCCGATTCGACGATGGATAGTGGAATGGTGGAGGAAGCGCGTGCGTGCGGGGAGACCATTTTCAAAAAAGTATCGGTATCGCGGAATTGCAAGTGCGATGACTGATCGGGAAGCCGAAAGTAAGCGAGTCATAATGATGACCGGACTTACAATTCCGAAACTGCAATAGTTTTCTTTGAAACAGCCCCGCATTGCACAAAATGTGGACAGAGCGAAACGACATAACAACCCGTGAAAGGCGCAAGTGTGAAGGGCGAACTGGCGACGCGTCCACCTCTCACGGCTTCAGGGGCGGCTGTTGGCGATGGCGCATGTAGAGAGCACCGATTCCCGAAATGGACGCCATCAGAATGAGCACGAACACCGAGAGCACCACGCCGAAGCCGCTCGTGCTCAGGCACACTTGCCGAGCTGACGCCTCCATCACATGTATCGACGGTCCCGACCGCCAATCTAGCGGATCCAATATGACATTCTCCTTGTTTTCTGCAAAAATGCTTTTGTTTCAACCTCCTATTACATTCAACTCGAACCTAGAGCAGCAGTTGTTGGCGACGTTCTATCGTCCAAATCGAGCACGACAATCCGATCCGCCGACACATCCATATCGGTCTCTTGGTTGATTTCGCGAGACGGCAGCGATTCATTCTCAGTTATTCGTCCCGGAGGCATGTCGGCGGAGTCGCGAGCGAAACGAGTGCGATTTCGCGCCGACTGACTGCCGCGACAGCTCGGCGGCTGCAGCAAAAGCAAGAAGTCCATTGCGAACAAAAGAAAGACACACACAATTCCCTACCGTAACTCCATTACATGCGCCATCTGAACGCATGCAAATCGTAATCGCGCACTGGAAATAAGTGGTGACTTTGTCGGCAAACTTGAACACATGAACTTCGGCGTAGGCCATATTCGACTGCTGGTTATATGCCAGATCGGGCAAGATCACTTGATCAATTGCGCAGCTGCAATGTTGATTTTGGAATATGTAAGCAGCGTTGAGATTGAATCTGACCCCTGCTCGTCGAGCAGCTGTTTGCGCTCGCCGCCAGATCCATCGTCGACGAAGCAGGAGTGAACCTATCGTGTAATACAAACTATATGACTGATAAAAGGGTTAAGGTAGGCAACGAAACAAACCAGCATCCCGAACATGTCTGCAAAGATATAAATTGATTTTACAATCGAATATTAAGGCATGATGCGTACCGCTGTCGCAGCGCCAAACGTGATAGACCTCTTCGCCTACGGTGGCGTAGGCAACTGGAGCGCCGGTGATCGAACCTCGTCGAACATTGTAAGTGCAGAGCGGCATACGTGCCGTGTCCAACAGATCGGTAGTCGGAAGCATACTGAATAGTAAAATATCGAACATAAAGAATTTGTGGAAAAGCGGACGACGCTTATCACACGATTATCAAGGGTATGTTCGTCATTCTCTTACTACTGGAAAATGTTGTTGTCCTTGAAGTACTGTATACGACCAAAAAGAGAGTCAAGCTTTTGATATGATTGACGTTACCGAATCACAACGGTTAAAATAGAGGATCAAATTGACTTTGTACATTTTCTCAGTGACTGAGCTTATATCCTAAGGCTAGTTTGATCGAGAATATGACCGCCATATTTGCTCATGTAAGTTATATTCGACACCATGTGACTTTATTGTGAGACAAAGATCGACACGCACCTGACTTCAAAGCGAGAAGTGACCACTTTGTCTGCCTCCATGAAGAAGCACGTGCATCTGTAGGCTCTATCGACCTGCATAATAACGTCGTTATATGCGAGTGTGGGGCTGATGATCAGACAAATGACTGCACATGACCGAAGAGAGCGTCTCGAAGGCTCAATTTGAATGACGCTACAAACATTGTCGTCGTCATCAAACGGGGCTCGAACAAATTTTGGTTTATAGCCTGAGCTGCAGAGTCAAAAGGTTTAAACGTCCATTTGGTCCACCCGATGAGGTCTGTATTTCGACAGCGCCATTCAAACTGAACCTTCGGGAGGGGGGAAAGGGTTCTGTTCGGTCATAAACGATAGTTTTTCGTACCTTTGTGATAAAGGTGTCGTGAAAGGAGATGATAACTGTCATCGACTGTTCGACGCCCTTTTGCGGTCCGATCTGAAATGTGGGAAGCCTAATCAGAGAGCGGCGTTTGCAGCGAGTCCCCACATAAATGAAAAGTCCTTGGGTCGAGGCCAAATGATGGCGGCCACGCAGTCACATCCTCCCTCTCTGCTGCCATAAATGCTTCCGTTTTTGACCATGGTCCCAAAGCGCCCCACCCCAACGGTGTCCTTTACAAAAACCGACGATGTGTGGGAGCGCCACGAGCCCGAGGGATTAGGAAGGCGGCATGCCGCCGTCAAAGTCGTCGCATTACAAGGTCGATTTAAGCAACCGACCTTGTAACGGCGGTTTTACGGTCGACTGGACAATTCCTTTTGCACAAGTTGAAGACCACCGACTGTGCGTGTGCGACAACGATTCCTAGACAACGTGCTAGTTGCTGTCCGAGGCATGTGAACCTCGGAAGGAAGATTTCTTTGAGAGGATCAGAAGCGCGTACTGCCGAGTTATGGCATACAGTAAGACATGGAGCAGGTGGCGAGGAAATATATCGTCCATTCCCTTAGTCATTATCTTCCTAGTCCGACCCATCCTCGGCAATATCGCCCCGCCCGATTTCCGCCGCCTGACGTGTGCGACCGAAAGG